>JAOTQR010112681.1:1436-18349 GCA_025774065.1 Solanum ossicruentum | reverse complement strand
GGTCTACTAAAGTCTTAAAAGCAGTATGACTCAATATGGGTGATCGTGGATAGGATGACTAAATCAGCCCACTTGTTGGCAGTCAAGACCACTAACACTGTAGAAGAGTATCCTGAGTTATATATTCTTGAGATTGTGAGGTGACATGGGGTTCCCTTGTCTATCATCTCAGATAGAGGAGCTCAATTCACCTCCCAATTGTGGAGATCTTTCTAGAAGGGATTGGGTACGAAGGTAAATTTGAGTACATACTTTCATCCGCAGACAGACGGTCAGGCCGAGCGCACTATTCAGACGTTAGAGGATATGTTGAGAGCTGGTGTCCTTGACTTCAAGAGAAATTAGGATGATCATCTGCCATTGATCGAATTTGCGTATAACAATAGTTATCACGCAAGCATTCAGATGGCCGCTTATGAAGCTTTGAATGGGAGAAGATGTAGATCACCGATTGGGTGGTTTGAGGTTGGTAAAGCGGAGTTAGTTAGGCCAAATCTTGTCCACCAGTCCATGGAAAAGGTAAAGGTTATTTGAGAGAGGTTGAAGGCCACACAAAGTCGCCAAAAGTATAACATGGATGTGAGAAGATAGTACTTAGAATTCTAGGTAGATGATTGGGTGTACTTGAAAGTGTCACCCATGAAAGGCGTCATGAGGTTCGATTAGAAGTGGAAGTTGAGTCCGCGCTATATCGATCCTTATCAAATTTTGAGTAGGATTGGGAAGGTCGTATATGAACTAAAATTGCATTCCGAGTTAGATGGGATCCATCCGTTATTCCACGTATCGAACTTGAAGAAATGTTTGGAAGATTCTGCATTGGCAATCCCCATTGAGAGCACAGGAGGAAAGGATAGCTTATCCTATGAGGAGATTCCAGTCCAAATCCTTGAATAGCAAGTTCGTAAGCTGAGGAATAAGGAGGTAGCCTCCATCAAATTCCTATGGTGGAACCAATTCATTGATGAAGCTACATGGGAAGCTGAGGACACTGTGAGAACCAAGTATCCGCAACTCTTCGTGCCAAATGACGATGATATCAAAGGTAATATTCCTATCCTTAGCTTAAGTATTGTTTCCATTCTTGAGTTTATGTGCCTATTCATGAGTCTGAGTGGAGTTTATGGAGATTGAGTAAGAGTTTAGAGTTCGAGTTGTCGAGTGAGTAATTAGAGAAGGCCTGAGTCCAGTCATGCTTTATTACCACCTTTACTCATCATTCGAGAATGAATGATCCCAAGGAGGAGATAATATAATGCCTGGTGACATTAAAAAAATGCCCTTAGAATGGAATCATACATATAATGTGTCTTCCCAAGTTCGGATGGAAAATTCCAGAGCAAATTTGTGATCAACATGAAAAACTAGGTGCGAAAGTGGTCTCGACTCAATTTTAGAACAACTATATCGAAATATCATTTTTGATCCGAAAAACTAAGACAGTATGGGTGTGTGATGGGGACGCGACATGCCTTGTTTATGGACCCACACATGTACTTATTTTCAATTTTTGACAGGGGATTAATTTTCGAAAATACACAGGTGCGCGATAGGTCCGCATCATGGACCTGTTCCACCAAAGTTTCAAAATTTTAAATCTTTCAAGGGGCATTCTTGACTTTTTTTCACCTCTTTTTGACTTAACCCACGACTAATACAAGTCATTTTTGGCCTAAAATAGTTTCAAAAACCTATTCCAAAGCCCCATATGCTAAAACTAAAAATCTTGAGCGAAGAAGAGGAGAAAGAGTTAGGGATCAAAGGATTGAGGCTAATTCTTGAGGAATTTGATTGTAATACTCCATACCAACTATGTAAGGCTAACTTATGTGTTGAACTTCTTCATCCACATGCCCCGTTTTTAACTTGAGTCGAGGTTTTTGAGTATTAATTGCATTCTTTGAAACCTATGATTCGTAAATCTTGAAATTCTTATACAGGAAGTTTCTTGAAATTATTTAAGTTAAATTATGAGTTGCACCATTGTTACCTTGGATTATAAAAGTATTTCACATGATTGATACATGAACCCTAAACATAGCATTTTTCCATGCTTACTGATTAAGTGAAATTGTGAACCCAATCTATCAAACTAAGTAAGGTGATATTAAGAAGTACGTTTTCTTGCTTCATGTATGTTTTAATGCTTTAATGTCAGTGTAATGAGAATCTATCATGTCGTATATGATGAGCATGCTAATATGATGTCACTTGACCATAATTCATGAGACTCTTGCATGATGTGGAGTAAAGTCTTGAGTTGTCTTGTATGGATAACGGTCCTGAGTTATTGAGTTATTGAGAAATTGAGTTGAGCTACTGAGAATTGAGTTGACTTGTCTGAGATAAGTGGAGCTAATTTCTATGAGCATGATTTAGTCTTGAAAGGAGTATTGAGCACCGATTTAGGTGAAGAGAGTCACCCAGAGCTATGTAGCCGGCGTAGGATGATCACACAGGATAATTCTAGTGGCCTATGTCCCCATGGAGGGACACTCTCTTAGGATTCAACAGAGAGAGGTAGAGGTTGACGCGTCCTTTTTCGTGGCAAGTTAAGGACGGGTGAGGCAACAATGCCATATTCATTGTACATCACCAAAACTCATGGTAGTGTGAGTAATGTTAGTTGGAGAAACTTCCAAGCAATACTTGAGTTGAGCATATCATGATTTTTGAACCGAGTCGCATTTAAACACTAAGTCTATTTTCTAAAGCATGATTTTAAACTTAAAACATGCATGATTTATTTGAGTTGAGGTATGAGATGAAGAGTTGAGTTTTGACCTGAGTTATTAATTGGTTTGAGCTTTATCTATTTACTTTTTGCCCGTTTAGATACCTGTAAGTTTCACATATTGACCCTATTTGGTGCTGCATCATTTCATGATATAGATACGAGAACTAGAGGACCTCAACAGACGCTCCATTGTGGTTCAAAGTTCCAAGATCCAAAGATTGGTGAGCCCTCCTCACTCTTCGAAGGGGCCTATTTTTATTTTATTCAGTTCTTTATTTATTGAGTTGGATAGACATGGCCTGTCATGGTACCTTCTACATGATTAGAGTATAGGCTTCAAGGACTTAGAGTGGAGTATTTATTGAGTATTTTATCTCTAGTCTTGAACTATTTTGAGAAAACTATTTATAATAATTCTGCCTTTTATTTAATGTTACCATTGAGTATTATTCCGCTACTGAGTAAGAGGTGACGATGAGACCGCATGGTTCGCTCAAGGACTAGCAATAGTCATTGAGTATCAGTTACGTCCAGGGCACCCTCATGGGGCGTGGAACTTGGTATTAGAGCCTGATCAATTGTCCTAGGGAGTCTATGAAACTGTGTCTAGTAGAGTCTTGGTTATGGGTGTGTTGTGCACCACACTTCATAAGAAGGAGGCTATAGGACATTAGAAAGTTTTACCTTTCTTCAATCATTTGAGTTTGTGCGATAGATAGAGTTTAGCTATATGAAAGTCTTATTCTAATTCGTTCGTTACAAGTTTGTAGAATATGCCTCTCGTAAGAACAGCTGCCAAGAGAGATACTTCAACCCCAACTTCTGAAAATTCCCAGCCAAAGGTCCCTACCAAGACGAAGACGAGTAGACAGGGTCAGCCTTCTAGGGCTGCTGAGGTTTCATAGGCGCCCATTGCGCAGCCACAACTGGTTCCTACTTTGGATGCGGAGTTTAGGGGAGCCATTACCATGCTTACTTAGATAGTGGCCTTGCAGAGCAGTAGCTGAGGTCCCCAAGCTCTTAGTTCTAGCTCTCAAAGCGTACAAATGCTAATCAGCTCAGAGACTTCTTGAGGATGAACCCGCTAGTCTACACGGGGATGAATGTTGAGTAAGATCCACAAAATTTCATCAACGAGATATATAAGGTGTTGAGGGCCATGCATGCTAGTGGGGTTGAAGGGGTTGAGTTTGCCTCCTACCAGCTGAAGGACGTGGCAAACATCTGGTACAAACAATGGGAGGATAGTCGAGGTGAGGATGCTGATCCCCCTGAGTGGGATGAGTTTGAGAGTGCTTTCCTCGACCACATCTTTCCCCAAGAGTTGAGGGAGGTAAAGATTGAAGAGTTCAAGAACTTGAAATAGGAGGGGATGACCATCAATGAGTATATCCTAAAGTTTATTAAGCTGTCCAGGTATGCTCCAGAGATGGTCAAGTACATAAGGGCAAGGATGAGGAAGTTTGTGTCTGGGTTGGGCGGACATGCGAAGAGGGAATGCAAGGCAGTGTTACTGATACCAGTCATGGGTATTTCTAGACTCATGGATTATGCCCAACCAACTGAGGAGGATAAGCAGAAAGACAGAAAAGAGCACATGAGAAAGAAAGCGAAGTCAACTGGGCACGAGGCTAACCAATACAAGTAGGATAAGGGGGACAAGTCTTACTTCCTGAAGGGGCATTCAGGGTATGCCCCATCATCAGCCAGTGCACCCACTCCAAATATCAGTATGATCAAAAATTATAGGGGTAGTCGAACTTTAGAGCACAAAGTTCACAAACCAGTGTGACCCTTAGATCGAAAAAGAAACCACCATATGGGAAGTACAGTAGGAGGCATTTGTGGGAGTGCAAGGAAGGTGGAAATAGTTGCTATAAGTATGGCCAGACATGTCACTTCCTAAGAGATAGTCCTTTTTGAGGAAACAGAGCCCAATTTGCTACTATCATGCCACTACCCAAAGATAATCAGAAGGGTGCCAAACTGGGGACAAGCGATGGAACGAATTGTCTCTATGCAATGGGGAACAGACAGGACCAAGAGGTTGCACCTGATGTCATGACGTGTATGCTCTGAGTTTTTACTTTTGATTGTTATGCTTTGCTTGATCCAGGGCTGACAGTATCCTTTGTGACACCATATGTGGCTAGAAAATTTGAGATTTTTCCTAAGTGTTTACTTGAGCCCTTCCCTGTTTCCACTCCTGTTGGTGAGTCTATCATAACCAAGAGAGTTTATAGAGATTGTGTAGTGTCTATTTACTATACGGATACGCTTGCATCTGGTTGAGTTAAAGATGATTGACTTTGATATAATTCATGCTATGGACTAGCTCCATGCCTGCTATGCCACTATTGACTGTATAACCCAAACCGCAGATTCCAATATCCTAATGAGCCTGTTATAGAGTGGAGAGGAAATTCTGTTGCACCTAAGGGTAAATTTATTTCCTATCTTAGGGCTAGAAAGTTAATCTCTAAAGGGTGCATCTACCACCTCGTGCGAGTCCAATCTAAGAGGTTGAACCTCCTGCTCCTGAGTCAGTCCCGATTATAAATGAGTTTCCTAAATATTTCTTGAGGATCTGCTTGGAGTCCCTCCCGATAGGGAGATTGACTTTGGGATTGATATTCTTCATGATACCCAGCCTATCTCGATTCCGCCTTATAGGATGGCCCCTGCTGAGTTGAAAGAGTTGAAGGAGTAGTTGAGGGATTTTTTTGAGAAGGGATTTATTAGACCAAGTGTTTGGCCTTGGGGTTCTCCTATTCTATTTGTACGAAAGAAAGATAGATCTATCAGAATATGCATAGATTACAAGAAACTGAACAAGGCCACAGTTAAGAATAAATATCCTCACCCAAGGATAGATGATTTATTTGAAAGGATAGATGATTTATTTGACCAACTTTGGGGCGCCTCCTATTTCTCAAAGATAGACCTTAGATCTGGTTATCATCAGTTGAAAGTAAGGGAGTGTGACATTCCGAAGACAACTTTTTGGACTAGATATGTCCGTTTTGAGTTCTTGGTCATGTCCTTCGGGTTGACTAATGCGCCTGCAAATTTCATGGACTTGATGAACAGAGTATTCTGACCTTACATTGACATGATCGTGATTGTATTTATTGATAACATCCTGGTGTAATTTAAGAATGAAGAGGAGCATGCCAATCATCTTAGAGTGATTCTTCAAACTCTCAATGACCAAGAATTGTATGCAAAGTTCTCAAAAGGTGAGTTCTGGCTCAAGTCAGTGGCCTTCGTAGGTCATGTTATCTTGGGTGATGGTATTGGAGTGGATGCCCAGAAGATTGATGCGGTTAAGAACTGGCCCAGACCGACCTCACCAACAGACATAAGAAGTTTCTTGGGGTTGGCGGGCTACTACCACAGATTTGTTGAGGGTTTTACTTCCCTATCAGCACCATTGACAAAGCTAACTCAAAAGAAGGCCAAGTTTCAGTGGTCTAACAAATATGAAAAGAGTTTTCAAGAGTTGTAGACCCGAGTGACTACAGTGCCAGTATTGACATTGCCCGATGGGACATAAGAATTTGTGGTAAATTATCATGCATCCAGAGTTGGATTGGGTTGCGTGTTGATGCAGAGAGGGAAGGTGACAGTATATGCTTTCTAGACAACTTAAGATTCATGAGAGAAATTATCTGACTCATGATCTCAAGTTGGTAGCAGTGGTCTTCACACTTAAGATCTGGCGTCAGTATTTTTATGGAGTACATATAGACATGTTCACTGACCACAAAAGTTCGCAGTACATCTTTAGTCAGAAAAAGCTCAACATGAGGCAGAGTAGGTGGCTAAAGTTACTTAAGGATTATGGCATGAGCATTCTCTACCACCCAGGTAAAGCTAACATTGTTGCTAATGCTCTTAGCAGGTTGTCAATGGGTAGCACCACCCATGTTGAGGAAGGAAAGAAAGAGATAGTGAAAGAGGTACACAGATTAGCCCGATTGGGAGTCTAGCTCAAGGAAAACTTTGAGGGAGGAGTCATTGTCCAAAGTGGGTATGCATCATCCTTTGTGGTAGAGGTGAAGGAGAAGCAAGATCTAAATCCTGTCATACTCCAAGTGAAGGATGTCATCCACAAACAAAAAGTGATGGTCTTCTCCTAAGGGTAGATGGGGTGTTGAGATACTAGGGCAGGTTATGTGTTCCTAATGTTAATTGTGTAAGAGAGAGAATCATGGTTGAAGCACACAGCTCGAGGTACTCTATTTCATCTTGGCTCTATCAAGATGTACCATGACTTGAGGAAAATATATTGGTGGAGTGGAATGAAGAGGGATATCATAGAGTTTGTTTCTAAGTGCTCGAATTGCCAGCAAGTCAAAGTGGAGCATCAACAACCATGTGGATTTGCACAGAACTTTAAGATCCCCGAGTGGAAGTGGGAGATGATTAACACAGAATTCATCAATGATCTACCAAAGTCTCCAATGTAGCATGAGTTAGTATGGATGATCATGGATAGGATGACTAAATCAACCCACTTCTTGGCAGTCAAGACCACCAAAATTGTAAAAGAGTATCCTAAGTTATATATTCTTGAGATTGTGAGTTTACATGGGGTTCCCTTGTCTATCATGTCAGACAGATGAACTCAATTCACCTCCCAATTATGGAGATCTTTCTAGAAGGGATTGGGTATGAAGGTAATTTAATTATAGCCTTTCATTTCCAGACAGACGGTCAGGCCGAGCGCACCATTCAAACGATAGAGGATATGTTGAGAGCTAGTGTCCTTGACTTCAAGGGAAATTGGGATGATCATCAACCATTGATCGAATTTGCGTATAACAATAGTTATCACGCAAGCATTCAGATGGCCCCTTATGAAGCTTTGTATAGGAGAAGATGTAGATCACCAATTGGGTAGTTTGAGGTCAGTAAAGCGGAGTTAATTGGGCCAGATCTTTTCCACCAGTCCATGGAGAAGGTAAAGGTTATTAAAGAGAGGTTGAAGGCCACATAAAGTCACCAAAGGTCTTACACGGATATGAGAAGAAGGGACTTAGAATTCAAGGTAGATGATTAGGTGTACTTGAAAGTGTCACCCATGAAAGGCGTCATAAGGTTCGGTTAGACGTGGAAGTTGAGTCTGTGCTATATCGATCCCTATCAAATTTTGAGAAAGATTAGGAAGGTTGCATATGAACTAAAATTGCTTTTCGAGTTAGATGGGATCAATCCGATATTCTACGTATCGATATTGAAGAAATGTTTGGCAGATCCTGCGTTGGCGATCCCCATTGAGAGCACGGGAGTAAAGGATATCTTGTCCTATAAGGAGATTCAGTCCAAATCCTTGACCGTCAAGTTCGTAAGATGAGGAATAAGGAGGTAGCCTCTGTCAAAGTCCTGTGGAGGAACAAATTCATTGAGGAAGCTACGTGGGAAACTGAGGATGCTATGAGAACCAAATACGTGCAACTCTTTGTGCGAAAAGATGATTACACCGAAGGTAATATTCCTATCCTTAGATTAACTGTTGTTTCCATTCTTGAGTTAATGTTCCTGTTCATGAGTCTGAGTGGAGTTTATGGAGGTTGAGAAAGAGGTTAGAGTTCGAGTTATCGAGTGAGTATTGTGAGAAGTCCTGAGTCTACTCGTGCTTTATTACCACCTCTACTCATCATTCTAGGATGAATGATCCTACTGGGGAGATAATGTAATGCCTGGCGAAATAAAAAAAAATTCCCCTAGAATGGAATCAAGCATATAATGCATCTTCCCAAGTTCGGATGGAAAATCTGAGACCATATTTGCGATCAGCATAAAAAACTGGGTGGGAAAGTGGTCTCGACCCAATTTTAGAGCAACTGGATTGGAAAATCATTTCTGATCTGAAAACCAAGAGCTGCGATGGGGCTGGGACACACCTTGGCCACTGATCCACACTTGTACTTTTTTTCCATTTTTTTATAGGGGTTGAATTTCCATAAATACACAGGTGCCCGATAGGTCCGCGTCATGGACCTGTTCCCTCGACCTGTTCCACCGAAGTTCAAAATTTTTTAATCTTTTTAGGGTATTCTAGACTTTTTTTCACCTCTTTTTGACTTAATCCATGACCAATATAAGTTGTGTTTGGCCTAAAATAGTTTCAAAAACCTATTCCAAAGCCCATTACGCTAAGATTAAGCAGAAATCTTGAGCGAAGAAGAGGAGAAAGAGCTAGGGATCAAAGTATTGAGGCCAATTCTTGATGAATTGATTGTCAAACTCCATACTAGGTATGTAAGGCTATATAAAGTGTTGGACTTATTCATCCAAACACCCCGTCTTTAACTTGAGTCGAGATTTTTTAGTATATTAATTGCATTCTTTAAAACTTATGATCATAAATCTTGAAATTCTTGTACAGGAATGAGTTTCTTGAAATTATTTAAGTTGAATTATGAGTTACACCATTGATACCTTGAATTATAAAAGTATTTCATATGATTGAGGCATGAACCCTAAATTTAACATCTTTCCTTGCTTACTGATTAAGTGAAATTGTGAACCCAATGTGTCAAACTAAGTGAGGTGATCCTAAGAAGTATGTTTTCTTTCTTCATGTATGTCTTAATGCTTTATGTGTGCATGTAATGAATATCTATCATGTCATATATGCTGAGCATGCTAATATGATGTCACTTGACCATAATTTGTGAGAGTCTTGCATTATGTGGAGTAGAGTCTTGAGTTGCATTACATGGATGACGGTCCTGAGTTATTGAGAAAATGAGTTGAGCTACTGAGAACTGAGTTGAGCTAATTTCTATGAGCATGATTTAGTCTTGAAGGAGTATTGAGCACCAAGTTAGGGGATGAGAGTCACCCCAGAACTATGTAGGCGGTGTAGGATGGTTGCACAGGATAATTCTAATGGCCTAAGTCCCCATGAAGGGACACTCTCTTAGGATTCAAGTGAGAGAGGTAGAGGTTCACGCGCCCTTTTCCATAATAAGTTAAGGATGGGTGAGGCAACGATGCCATATTTGTTGTACATCACCAAACTCATGGTGGTGTGAGTAATGTCGGTTGGAGATACTTCCAAGAAATACTTGAGTTTAGCATATCATGACTTTTGAACTGAGTCGCATTTAAACACTAAGTCTATTTTTTAAAGCATGATTTTAAATTTAAAACGTGCATAGCTTATTTGAGTTGAGGTATGAGTTGAAGAGTTGAGTTTTGAGTTGAGTTATTGATCGATTTGAGCCTAATCTATTTGCTTTTAGCCCGTTTACATACTAGTATATTCTACGTACTGACGCCATTTGGCGCTACATCATTTTATGATGTAGATACGATAGATACAAGACTTCAGCAGATGCACCGTTGAGGTTCAAAGCTCCGAGATCCAGATATTGGTGAGCCCTTCTTACTCTTCGGAGGGGGCTATTTTTATTTTATTCCGTTCTTTATTTATTAAGTTGGGTAGCCATGGCCTGTCATGGTACCTTCTAGATGATTAGAGTAGAGGCTTCATGGCCTTAGAGTGGAGTATTTATTGAGTATTTTATCTTCAGTCTTGAACTATTTTAAGAAAACCATTTATAATAATTCTGCCTTTTATTTAATATTACAATTGAGTATTATTCTGCTTTTGAATAAGAGATGACAAGAGACTGAGTGGTTCGCTCTAGGACTAGCAATAGTTTTCGAGTGCCCGTTATATTTAGGGTACCCCCCTGGGGCGTGACATAGACTTTAGGATAAATGTCCTTCAGGATACCCAGCCTATATCAATTCCACCATATAGGATGGCCCCAACAGAATTGAAAGAGTTAAAAGAGCAGCTAAAGGATCTTCTCGAAAAAGGTTAATTAGACCTAGTGTATTCGTGCAGAAGAAGGATCGTTCCCTTAAAATGTGCATAGACTACCATCAGTTAAACAAGGTCACTATAAAGAACAAATACCCCCTCCCAAAAATTGAGGACCTATTTGACCATCTTCAGGATGCCACTTGCTTATCTAAAATAGATCTCAGATTCGGCTATCATCAGTTGAATGTCAGAGAAAGTGATATCCCAAAGACAGCGGACATAATGAATTTTTGGTCATGTCATTTGGCCTGAACAGTTTTGATGGACCTCATGAATCGAATATTAAAGTAGTACCTAGATATGTTTGTCATAGTGTTCATTGATAACATCCTAATCTACTCCAAAAATGAGGAGGAACATGCTGAACATATTAATATTGTCCTCCAGACCCTTAAAGATCATAAGTTGTATGCCAAGTTTTCCAAATCTGAATTTTGGTTAGCATCTGTTTCATTCCTGGGCCATATTGTATTGGGAAAAGCTATTAGAGTGGATTCCCAAAAGATTGAGGCAGTGAAGAACAAGCCAAGGCCCATAACTCTAACAGAGATAAGAAGTTTCTTGGATTTTGCTAGTTATTACAAGCGCTTTATTGAAGGTTTCTCATCTATATCAACTCCATTGACCAAGTTATCCAAACAAGGTGTGGGATGGTCTTAGCAACGTAGGCTAGTACGTTGTATTACCATGAACCTTATAGTGATGGTTGTCGGTTAGAGAAACTTCCCAAGTGATGGTATACAATATTTTCAGATACATATAGAGCTGCATCTATTTACGCATGAAATCATATTATTTTGCTTTAATGCTTTAGTTATGTTTTAACTTAATTCTGCATTAGATGAGTGATTTGAGCCTTTTGTCTTGAACTTCCTATTTTGGTTGTTTTACATACTCGTACATTCCACGTACTTACATTCTTTGGGCCTACATCATTTTACGATGCAGACGCGGCTGATTAAGATCCCTAGTAGGCATAGCTCGGGTCATTCAACATTTCTACTTAGCCAGTGCTGAGTCCTCTTTGCAGTCAGGGGCTCGTGGACATTATTTCCTCCATGTTTTAGTTTCTTTTGTTTAGTCTGGGTAATTGTGTCTTGTCACGGTACCCATATCTTAGTCATGACTAGAAGAGGCTTCATAGACTGATAGACAATGTTTTAGTGTCTCTTTCAGATTATCGATTTCTCAGTTCACTTGTTTCATTTTAATTTCAAACATGAATTCATTAGTAGTGTTTACTCCTAGCTTCCTGTTATGGTTTAAGTCTTTTGCTGAGCAAAGTAGTCAGGCCAAGTGATTCGCTTAGGGACCAGAAATGGTTTCTGAGTGCCGGCCACGTCCAGGATGTATACTCGGGGTGTGAAAACTGTCAAGATGAATTGTCTTGATTATGTATTCTGAAAGTTGTGTTCTTAACACAATTATTTTGCACAAACAATTTTGCGAAAGTCAAACTTCACATTGACAATAAATGCACATGTGATTATCTTATTGATGCATCTATTTCACATATCACATGATGGTCAACAGGCCCATATTAAACTTTTATACTTTCAGAATTTAGGGGATTCAGTCCCAACATTAGTTGATCCAATCAACTTATCATGAGAACAAGCAATCTTAAAGAATATCTTATTTCTTCAATATATGTGAAATAAGTAAACTTCAAATTTATCATGACATGTGCCTTTTGTTGTATGGCCTATTTGGAAAGCCCCACGTAATTGGGAATTAGTGTAATTAAGTGTAATTACACTTTTTGGTATGTTTTGCAAACCAAGTAATTACTTGGTATGAGTGGAATTGGGTGTAATTGAAGTAGTGTAACACTACTTACACTCTTAAATTCCCATAGAGGGGCTAGGAATTGGGTGTAATTACATGATGGGACAATAAATGTTTTTTATCTTTCCTTTTTAAATATATTTTTTATGTGAAATATGAAAATGCAATACTTTTTTTTATTTGAACTTTTTCATTTCTAGCAACATTATAAGGTTCTAGAGTAAAATCTCTTCTTTTGTTTTTAATTTTTTTTCATACTTTAATGCCTTGATAAATTATCTTATGTGTTTTATTTTTGTTTTTTCTTTTATTAATTTTTGAGAATAATTTGTTTTTAAATTTCTGGTAATACTAATAAATTAGGTCTTGTGTAGCCTATAAATAAAACAAAAAAAGTAAGTAATAGTATTATTTATTTAAAATCTAGTTTTTTAAATTAACTGTATAATTACATTTGTACAACCAAATAAAACAATGAAAATTACACTGTAATTACATTTTAATAAACAAACAGAGCAGTTGAATTACTAGGGTGTGTAATTACAGGGTGTGTAATTACTACCCTGGTAATTACACAAATTTCAATTACCAGGTGACTTTCCAAAAGGCCCATAGTAAAATGATGAATAAATTTCAGATTTTCTACTTGGGGAGTAAATTCAATTCTATTTCTTCTCAACTATTCTGCTTCTCGTAGAGGCAAGCGACGATCCTTTTTAAATTGGTAAATGAATCTGACATATGTTTTGCAATTTTTGCATGTGAATAATCGTTTGTACTTCTTGCTCACAAAGAAAAGCATATGGATCAAGATGAGACATGTCCACAAAATTTCTCTTTTGATATTATTATCTTCTGCCCATAATTTTGGAGAAAATATCTCATCAAACCGACAATTTGCAAATTGAGCATTAAATATTTCTCCAGTTAATGGTTCAAGATAGCATATAATGGAGGGTGATTCAAACCCAACATATTTTCCTAATCTTCTTAGGGATCCCATTTTTGTGGAATGTGGTGGTGCCACAAGCACATATACAACACATCAAAAAAAATTAGATGAGATATATTAGGTTCTTGACCCAAAACCAGCTGCAATGGAGAATGTTTATGATAATTTATCGATCTGAGATGAATAAGTGTTGCAGCATGCAAAATTACATGTCCCCATACAGAAGTGGGCAACCTAGTTTTCATAAGCAATGATCTTGCTATCAATTGCAAGCATTTAATTAATGACTCGGCAAGAACATTTTGAATATGAACATGAGTAACGGGATGTTCAACTCTTAACCCTATTTAACACCCGATAAAATTACAAAAATACCCTTAGAATGGAGACGTGCGCATAACGCATCTTTCAAAACTTGGATGGGAAATTTGAGACCAGATTTGCTATTAGCACAAAAATTGAGTCAGAAAATGGTCCCGACCCGATTTAAGAGAAACCGGGTCAAAAAATAATTTTTACAAAATTGACCAGAAACAGTAAGGGTTCGCGACAGGGTTGTAACGTGGACCTATCGTGGACACAAAACAGTGAGGGTACACGACATCTCCATGACGCGGACCTATAGTGGACCCACACTTACATGTTTTCTCAATTTTTCGATGGGATTGAATTCTTGAAATTTCACAAGTGTGCGACAGGTCCGCATCGCGAACGTGTCATCCCGAACTGTTCCACCAAAGTTTAAAAGTTTAAATCTTTTGAGGGGCATTTTTGACTTTTTTCAACCCCTCCTAAACTTAAAACACGACCACTTTAGGTCATTTCGATGAGTAAATAGGGTCAAAAATCCCATTCTAAGTCCTTCTTCACAACACTTGCAACTAAGGGCTTGAGGGAGAAAAGAAAGAAGAACGTGAGATTGGAGAATTCTTGATAGGTGATTTGCGGAGTTTTAATCCAGGTTTGTAAGGCTAAATAAAAGCATGAGATTATTCTCTTATGTGCCCCATAAATGGTCCTAGATGAGAGTTGAAGATTCTTGAGTCTACATGCATGAATATTGATTATTTTCTTAAAAAATATTATACTTTTTACATGTACTTTCATATGTTGATGATCATCATAGACTTGCTTTCATGAATTGAATATTTTCTTGAGATATTGCATAAACCCTTTATGTTAATCGTCTAGAGCATGCAAGAAAGAAGATAGTGATTGAGTCTAGAGCCTTGATGAAGAATGTGATTGTGATTGTGATTGTGATTGAGAATGAGATGTGAGAACAATGATGAATTGATAGAACTTGATAGTCCCATGAGTTTCCATAAATGACCTCTAATGATATATCTATTTGATTGTTCCCTAATGATTATTCTATGGCTTGAGCTATTGATTGAGATGATTAGAGTCTTTATGACACTGATTGAAAGATTGTGCCTCCATGAGGCTGATTGTATTGAGATAGTTTGATTGGATGGATTGTTTTATGAGCCTTGAGTCATGATAGGAGTATCGAGCACTGAGAGAGTAAGAGTTAAACCAACTCGCACTCATCAAACTACATAGCGAAACGTAAGTAAGGATCCAGACCATCACAACAAATTAATGTTGAGGTCCCCTTTGATTATAAGTCCCTGAAATCAATAGAGGACTTAAATATTTGTTGACTCCATTTGGACTTATCCATGTGGTTTTGATTTGTTCTATACTTGAGAAGTACAGAATAGTTGTGGCAACATCAGCATGATTGTTGTACAATCACTATCTCATAAGTGATTATTGCCGGATAAGAGAAACTCCGAGAAATATCCCACCTTGAGTACTCTGAGTCGAGATAAGATGAGATGAGATGTGATGAGATGAGTTGAGTTGAGTTCTTTTGAGATGAGTCCCTCTGAGATGAGTGTGATTTGACTGATGAGTTGATTGGTTGATGGTCACTTGTCTACTTTTTATGCTTTCTTTAGATGGACATTTGACATGTTGATTGATTTCTATATTAAATTGATATTGTTTCTATATTATTCTTACTTGTTTTGGATTCACTCAGCTACTTTATATACTAGTACATTCCAAGAACTGACGTCCCTTTTTGGACTACATCGTAATATGATGTAGATACACAAGATAGAGGTCATCAGCAGGCGAATCATTGAGGATCTTTGAGCGTTCAGCAGATTGGTGAACCTCCCCTATTTCGGAGGATTCATTACATTATTCTCAACATGCTTTAGAGTTAGAGCTACTTATCTCTTTATTTTGATTGATATATCCATGGGTCGGTTATTGGAACTACTTGATAGTGATATAGGCTTCATAAACTAGAGTCAGATGTTGAGGTTGGAACTTGTGAGTTAGTTTCTTTCTACTAGCCTTCCATTGTATTATTATTTGAGACTAGATGATTAGATGTGTCCATTTATCCGTTATGTCTTCCGCTAATTTATAGGATGTGTGAATGGATGAATGTGATAAGGTCAAGTGGTTCATTTAGGGCCTAGCAATAGTCTCTGGCCATGTCTTGGGTCCCCTCCTGGGGCGTGACAAACTTAGTATCAGAGGACGAGTTCAAGTGTCCTAGGGATTCTATGAAGCCGTGTCTAGTAGTCTTGTTTATGGGTGTGTTGTCGACCACACTTGATAAACAGGAGGCTATAGGATATTAGGAATTGTTTCCCTTCATGTATGTTCTAAATTGTGCTACAGAGTTATACTTTATGAAAGTTCTACCCTAATTTGTGTTTTGCACGTTGCAAAATTATGATCATGCCTCTCAGAAGAGCCGTGAGAGGTAGAGGACGTTCTGCCAGATAGAATGTCAATCCACCTGAGCCTTTAGGAGATGAGGTTCCCTAGAACAAGCTGTCCCTATTGCGAAGCCCTCGCAAGATAAGGTCTCCAATACTGAGCTTCACCAGGCTATCCAAACTCTAGCCTAGGTAGTTACAGCACCTACTGCGAGGCAAGGAGTGGCCCGACAGGATGCCCATAACACTTCTAGAGTCCGGGAATTCTTAAGTATGAATCTTCCTGAGTTCACAGGGTCTGCATACACTGAGGATCTTGAGAACTATGTGGAGGAGCTTCAAAATATGTTCCAAGTGATGCATGTGGCCGATGCTGACAGAGTGGAACTGGCTGCTTATCAACAAAAGGGGGTAGCTAGATTGTGGTACCACCAGTAGAAGAAGGGTAGAGGGGAGCATGCCCCCGTGATGACTTGGGCTTTGCTTGAGGAAGCTTTCTTATGGCGTTTCTTCCCAATGGAGTGAAGAGAGGCGAAGGTAAGAGAGTTTATAAACTTGAAATAGGGCTCTATGACTGTATAAATGTATGGGTTGAAGTTCACATAATTATCCTGCTATGCTCCGGATATGGTTACGATATGAGGGGGAGGATGGGGATGTACATTGATAGGTTTAATAGAGGGCCAAAGAGAGATGCGAGGGGAGCCATGCTCGTGAGTGACATGGATATTGGGAGATTGATGACTTTCGTGCAACAAGCTGATGAGGAGAGGCAACATGATAGGGAAGAGTTCAAAAGAAAGAAAGCTAAGACATCTAGCCGCGAGGTTGGGAAGACAAATC
>JAOTQR010112673.1:0-25636 GCA_025774065.1 Solanum ossicruentum | reverse complement strand
GTTAATTAAATTTAAAATATACCTCAATCCCAACAATTTTCCGAATGAGTAATTGACCTTCATTAAGTTAATTATGGGGTCTAACAATGTGATTATTAGGCGGCAGGACCGCAGCGGAGACCTTTTCGGCCGCATCTATGTATATGTATAAAGAAATATATACTTGTATTGTTGTCTGGGTTGCTGTTGGGTTTTATTTGCAGGTGAGGTTAGTTAGTAAAACAGAGGAAACTCTGCCGAAATTTCGGTAGATTTCCTAGTAGTTAATGTTTGTCTGGGTGCCCAATCGGCACTACTCACGGCCCCTGGGTTGGGTCGTGACATTTTGTCCTTATATTATGGAAACACTTCCTCTAGCTCTTAAAGAGTCAAGTAGAGGGGACCCCCTCGCGTCATCGTTGTCGTTATTACTCACATAACTAATCTAATGATATTAAATTCAATTAACCCTAATGAAAAGGATAAAATGGTCAAAAATTTCATGCCGAAAAAAGCAGTCCAAAAAGATAATTTAATACATGAGAATGTTCCCAAGTAATATGGAGTTCAACGGAACTATTTCGAAAATGGAGTTAAAATGAGGTATAAATCATCTATTTAGTATTAGGAATCAAAGTCAAAAAATCTCCAAATTTTCTAATTAAAATCCCAAAATTACAAGTTAAAAAGGTCAATTTAATCCATGGAAATTGAAGGAATATGTTAGAAAATAGTCACTCAATCGATTTTCCTTGAAGTTCCTTGAAGAATCTCTTGAAATTAAAGCTTGAAGTGTTGAAAATAGTGAAATATAATAAAACCCATGCTTTAAAATAAGCTACTGTTCAGGTCTCTGTTGTGCTCTGCGAACATGAAAGCCAGGCAAGACCACAGCTCCACGAATGTGGAGAGTTAGGCACGCTCATGGTCCACGAGCCTGGCCCTCTCCTCCACGAATGCAGAAGTCTAGGCTCGTACACTTCACGAACGCGGAGAACAAAATTGACATGCACCAGATACAGTTTACACCAGCAATACACAACTCAGTCATATCATGAAATGAACACTCGAGATTCGTTCGGAACCTCGTGAACATAAACCAAACTTGAACTCTACTAGAAATAATGTTCTAGACTCAATGGAACCGTTAGAATTTCGAATTCGTGACCTCCTTGGCCCAAAGCTCGAGAAAGATCCTTTAAACTAGTTGAAGAATCAAAAACTCAAAATAATCTCGAAAGCTCTAAAAATGACAATGAAGACATTTCTAGCGTTAGTTTCATCACCTGGAACCACTAAAATTTTCCAAATTTTGATTTGAGTCTCCGAACTCCAAATGTTGACCAAAGTCAAATTATGATTCAAAAATGAACTGAAAATACAACTTTGAGTTCAAAATCTTTGTTTTGACTCCAAATTTAATTATACAAGTGCTCCTAGACCAGATTCGACATTTCAGAGTTGATGAAATCGATGGATCTAAATTCCAAAACTCGAAACTCAAAATGACCACAAAACTCAAAATTTTCAACTTTAAGCCTTTTAAAACTCTTTCTTTAGCAAAACTCGAACTTCATATATGGTGTTCAAAATCCTACTTTTAGACTTGACCAAAAATGACCAAAGACAACTTTAGGGAAGGGTAAAATGATATTTTTGTTCAAAAATACCAAAAATGACCTTCGAGGTCAATTCAATAATATATGTAATTGTTTGAAAGTAAAGATTAGACTAGTATATACAGAAACAATGCATATAATAAGATTCTACTCCCTCTGTCCCATATTTTATGAGCATCGATATCTTTCTATAAGTATTTGTTCCACATTATATGGGTATTTACTAAATTAGTATAGAATTAAATATTTTTTTTCTCATTTTACCCCACCATTAATTAGTGTATTAATGATCTTTTCTAACTTAATTTAATGTACATGATATAAATAAAGGGTAAAATGATAAGGTTCACAAATATATTAATAATTTTTTAATAATTGTGTAAAATAGAAAGTGTCCATATAATATGAGACGGAGCAGTATAACCTAAAAACTAAATTTCTTTAAATTTTACTTATTTTATCACTCTTACTATAGACTGATTCCAAATTAAATATTTGGATTAACTTAATATGCTTAATGGAAAAACTGAAATTGCACTAACATTTACATTGCTTACAAATTAGATCCTTAAACAAACTCAGCGTGCATCAAGGATATTTCACGCTTAGGCAGCATTAATCTTGTCTATTCCCTCTGATTTAATTTATCCTTTTTTATTATTTGATCTTGGTTTAGCTATTCTATTTTTCAGCACATGAATCTCTCTCCACAGTTATTGAGCAAAGATGGAGGTAAAATAAATAATTAAATATATATTATTTTTTTAAAATGACAATTATTTTTGATTAGATATTTTTAAAAACATGATAACCTAATGGCCTGAGAGAGTATTTTTTTTAATTTGTTCCATTTTCTGGGGTTTATTTTGCATAGCTACACGATTGTGACCATTTGGCACTACTCGTTTTCAAGACTTGGAGTTTTTCGAAATGGAATATTTTTAAATACGATAAAATAGCTTAGCTAAATGTTGACGAAATTACAATTTATCGTGGCTTCCAAGTGGTCCAAGACGTGGCTTATGCATAACCTATTAGAGTAATTTATTTCACATTTGTACGTCAAATTTATATGAAATTAGTCTAATCGTCACATCATTATAGTACTCCCTGTCCTAATTGCACTTTTCGTTTTCTGAACTCAAACAATTTAAATTTGATCATGAATTTATATATGAAATCTTTAAATTTGTTGAGATAAAATTTATATATTTCTAAACTATATAAATAGTATTATAACTCATAATAATTGATAATTTAAAATATTTAAAAAATATGTGACAATTTTACAATAAAAATAAATTAATTTGAATCTCAAAATTTAAAAAGTGTCTCATAAATTGAAACAAAGAAAATTCACAATTAGACAATATGATATACAATTGTAACACAAAATTTTTCATTCACTTTTACTTTTGTCCTATACATATTAATGAAGATGATCCATCTAAACTTTTGATAATTTTGTGAAAAATCAAACCGTGAAGGAGTACATATTTGTTTAAGAAAAAAAGCCAGCCTTACACTACAAAAAATAGAATAACTTTGGCCATTATTTTATTTTGATCTCAAATATATCCTTATTATTCATGGATTGATTAGGATTTTCTTCTCAATTATAGGAAATTGGAAGGAGTTATTATGAACACTTAATATAAAGTTTGATTCTCTCTTGAAAAAATTGTGATTGTTATCATGTAAAATGAAAAAAAAAAACATTATATGTTATTTTTCCATTTTCCCAATTTGCTTGGCCTATAATTGTGATAGAAAAAATCAAAATTGTTAAAAGCACCACAAGTAATTTTCAGCTTATGGTCATGATTAGGACCACAAAACTAATTGATTTAAGTATTTTATTTTTGAGGAATTTTTTGTTGGTTCGTTAGTCTCAAGCTGGGGGACCAAATAATAATTGATGTGTCTGATAATAATTAAACTTCATCATGAAAATAATTTAATCTCTTTTAAAGAGGGTCAGTTTCAATTGGATGGGGGCTCCAAATTAGATCTCAAATCATTAAAATTCTTTAATAACTTTATATATTCTCTTAAAAAATTTTCATTGTGTTCTCGAAGATCGCATTGAAGCCTAACTAAATTAAAACGTGCATTGCAGGATTCATTCAGGCTGATACTTTCAATAATTTTTTTCATATCTAAGGTTCAAATCCAAAATTTATAATATAAAATGGAATAGTTCCACCACTGTACCACAATAGAAAAGACTAAGAAAATTTTATTGCATAGGCATTAGCTCAGGTCCTTATTATCAATTTCTGCTTATCTTATTTATTGAGACTCCCTCTAGTCCATGTGAATTGTTGGGAACTTTTCCATAGTTTAAAATAAGTAAAGTATTTATTAAAATAAGTAGAACAGTTTGAAAATAATCAAGTAGTGCAAAGTTCACAATCACTGGTGTAGCCATATGCTAATCAAGTAGTGCAAATGCCCTCATAGAAAAGAAGTCCCTCTTACTCACTCAAGAAGTAATTAGAATTCAGGGACTGAGGAATCATTCTCACAGTTGAAATTCATGCACACTGACTAACACCAAGTTTGCCTCTACACTCATCTTATAGCTTGGTGAAAAAGTGAATTTGGATCACTTTAGGACTTATGGGCTTGTAACATAGGTTCAGGGGGCCTTTGGTATGGCATTTTAGCAAGTAGTGACTAAAAGTTATCCTTGAACCATGTTTACCAACATTTTTTGCTTTCATAACCCAACCCTTTTCATTAAATCCACCCTTATTCTCCTGTTTCAAATTTTTTTCTCGAGTGTTTTCTTTCTATTTTCAACTTTGCTTTATTTCTAAACTCAATTCCTGCTACTTTCTCTCAATTCAAGGCACTTTTCTTTTCTTTTTCTTCACTTTGCTCATGATTTTTCATTTTTTTCTTTATTTCCCAACTAACCACCTCATTGTCATTACTTTACCACAATAAGGGTCACCCCCAACTTAGGCTTTTAGCCTGAGGTGAAGTATACAATATCCATTCTCCAAACCAGGGCCACAATTTGTAGCCACCCTCAATTTAGGATTTTAGCCTCAATTAAGGTTCAGATGTTCAAGGAAAGATTAGGGCCAATATCAAGGTATTTCATCATACAAGGTTAAGCTAGCAAGGTGTCAAGAAAGAATGAGTACATGAGAAGCTTAGAAATTTGGAAAAAGGGATTCACTCGCTCATTTGGTGGATCATTTAGGCTAAAAGTGGGTTCACTCAAAGAACAAAGGCCTAATATCCTTTCCACATCAACCACATCACCAAACCAATTTTAGAATGCTAAGCGAAGTTCTGAGTCCATACAAGATGTATGAATGCAGCAAAATAAGCTCACAACACACATGACGTTGCACCCATAATCAAGTATAGCCTCACAGGTCATTCTTCATGCCTCAACTTACCTTTATATTATCAGAACAAATATCACCAGATCATCAAAATGAATGAGTGCATCAGTAATCACAATCTCAAAAATTTTAAGGAGTACCCAAATTTTCAAATCATTCAAAAAGCATTTAAAGACTATGCATATGCCAACAAATAATACTACTAAGAATTTACACATTATCTATACTACCTAAATATGCCGGTTCAACAGAAAAGTAAACATCCACAAGGAAAAAGAATCATGGCAAAAGAACCTTGGGATCAAAAATAGGGGAAGTTATGGACTCGAGTTTACTGAGACTTCACCTTAATCTATGACTTCCCACACCCTACCAAAATAGGATACTTTGTCCTTAAAGTAAAGACAAGAATGAAAACCAAAAAGCAATATATACACACACACACAAACATTAAAAACCAAAAACTAATATCCACAATATAAGTAAAAATAACATCCAACATAAAAATAGTTAAACACATCCAAAAATCAACATAATAAAAAGATTGTCTAACAATAGAACAAAGTATCCTTAAGAACAAAATAAGAACTGGGGTCAAAAGAAGTCAAACATCTTGGCGCTTCAAGCACCGATCTCTGGCTAGTCGATAGGGTCCTGGCGCACTATCTCCTCCTCAGCAATCTAGCTCGCAACTGTACGTGAACTACCCTCTCCATGTGAATACTCTACTCCCTATCTCGCTGTGTAGCCATCAATAGGATCGACTCCTACAGTACCTCCTCAGGTATTGGCTCCTCCACTGGGGCTGCTAGGTCATCAGGTCGAGGCCTCTTATGGCTCATCTTTGGATCATCTTTCTTGAGGGGCCTCTTCCAATGAGCATGTGGGCGCACAACTAGCCAGTCAAACACCTCATCACCCATCGGTGCTACCTCTGGTACTACAATAGGAGATGCTAACATCTATAATAGGTCGGCCTTGAACTTTGCCAACTCCTCGGTCACCGTGCTCGTATCAGCAGGCCTAGTGCCCTAAGGTCTCCACTAGACTCTCGCCTCAAAGGCATCGACTCGGGCATCCACCGTTCTGATTCTCTCATCTACCAATGCACGAGTGAATGCCTTCATCCTCGCCTTCGAGCCCCTCACAGTCTAGCTGACCCAAGGTCTGACCTATGCTGCTAAAGCCTGTAGCGTGGACTCCACCATAACCACCCTATGTACTAGTGCCTGAAAACAACAACAAGGTGAATAGAATAAACCTGTAATGTAGTTGCTACTGGTGCTGGAATACTGAAGGATGGAATGGACTCAATCTCCACAACTGGCATAGGCTCTGTAGCAGTTGGTGTAGTGCCAGTAGCAGCTGGAGGTGCACCCTTAGTCTGAGGCTCTACTGGGAATAACTAGTGGAGCTGCTCGTGGTAAGTCCATCAGGTTTTCGTCAGCCTTAATCAGGCTAGGGTACATGGTGTTTATGGCCTCTATGTACTGGTCCTAATGAAGATCGATAGGAACACGCACTGCACGGAACAAACGATAGATCAAAACAGGAAAATACAGTGAGGTGTTTGTCCGAACATATGATTCGTGGATCAGCTCCAACATGATCTGGGCCTAGTCTATCTCTTAGACAGCTAAGATGCTGGGTAATAACACAACCCGCTCCAAGGTGATCATATTATCAGTGAAAGTAGGATCGGATATGCCAATGGATAATGAACCACCAAAACTTGGCTCGGAAAGAGAGGTGAGCCTTCACTATAGGATCTGTGTGGCTTGTAACCCACGTTTACTCGAAGGAATCCTCACAAATTTTGCCAGCAATCAACCGCAAAAGCTCTGTCCTGGCCCCAATGTCCTTCCCAGTCACCGTTTTCCTCACTTTGTCTATGCATCCATCATACTCTGTGGTAGACTGAGGCATCCTATAAGTAAGCCCAAACTGTATTTGTCATACAGTCTCCTCCAAAATAGGAACTCTTCTACCCCGAACTGGCACTACCCTTAACCTCAGTTACTTAATCGGCTTTTTGTTCTTTAATAACCTCTAGCGGAGTGTAGCAAGATACATCGCATAAAATTCACAGACCACGTAAGGGGCATACTTTCCTAGCTGATGCATAGTCCATCATATCCCATGTATGTCTAACTCTTCATCCACTCCTGGTACCTTATCCAACCCTGAGTCGTTTAGTCTAGACTCTTCATGATACTGTCGCACCGGTTTGCCCTGTCCCTTGGGCTCTAACCCTTGGTCATATATCTCTGTCATCCCATGGACACACTATCTGCAGTTGGCTGAGGGTTGTGACTAGAATTTTCTTGTGGGTCTGGTAGGTGCTTGCAGACTCCGACTCTGACTATGAGTGTGTGGGGGTCATCTGTGGTAGGCTACTATCAGACCCATCCCCATTACCCTGTTGTTCCATATCTTCCAACTGGGAGGAGCTGCTAACTTCCATGGAAGTCTACGTTGTATGTGACTTGGTCTGAGGTATATTAGCTTCGGGGTCTATTCTGATCCTGTGGACTTCTAAAGACCCATCAGATCTCTCAACCCCAAAAGATTCATCAATCAACCTCCATTGAACTTTCTGGATTGCGAGTTTATCTTTCGGAGGTATTGTATCTGGAAAACAACCATATAACAACATTTGAGCTACAAGATATTTGACTAGTCAATGATCACAAAGCAAAGAACAAGAAACAAAACCACTTAAACATAGAAACAAAACAAAATAGAATCTGATGTAATTGTAGGTCTGTAAATATGAGTGTAGTTACGACTCGTAGGATGCCCTACGAGTCGTACACTATCATCATAGTAGCAATATTTATTATAAAAATGAAGTCTAAACTCAGATACGAAGGGCAGTTATGACTCATAGTAGAGCTTACGAGTCGTAGTCTTTCCTTGAACTTATTTCTAGAGACATTTTTAAGCACTTGGTCAAGGTTACGAGACCCTCACTACGAGTTATAGCAGGTACTACAAGTTTTATGTAGGTCTCGTATGAGAAGCATGAAGGAACCACAGGTGATGGATGCTTGCTATGAGGGACAACTAAGACTCCTAGGGGAACCTACGAGTCGTACGAGTCCCTCTTAGCTGAAAACAGAAGGCACCAGTAGTGCCTATCACTTTCCCACAACAAGCACCAGCAAAAAAAAACATAAACTTAGTCATTATTAATCATTTTGAGTATTGATAACTAAAATTTCTAATCGAGGGGGGGGGGGTTATAAAGTGAGAGAAACCATTTCATGAAGGGACATAATGAGCCAAACGACGTTAGTCTTTTAATATTCCAAACCAGGACTCCTTTTGAAATTCTGCAGATCGGACCTATAAGACCCCAACTATGAATCATTGGGTATCATACAACTCATAAGTCCTAGTATCGTAGGAGACCCAACACTTAAGAAAATTTATATTTGTATACCTAGGCACTATGAACCCCACTTACGACTCATAGGGGACCCTATGAATCGTATAGTTGGCTCGTAGTGTATGTGCCAACTGTAGATACTTGTTGTTTTCCTCTACAAGGCACAACTATGAGTCGTAGTCATCACTACGAATCGTAAGCATTCTCGTTGAAGCTACTCCAAGTTTCATTTTCTCACTTCTTTAGTTCTTCAATTTCTACCTGCAAACCAAGTCTCAAAAGCACAACAATCTTCAAAATATTACAATTGCATCAATGTCTTGGAACTTGAAACAAACAAATAAACACCATATTACCTAAACTCACAATAACAAAACACACTTAAAGCAGATAAACAATTATAAAAAATCCTTGGGTTGCCTCCCAAGAAGTGCCTTGTTTAATGTCATGGCTCAACTTTGTCATCATCCTTCATCAACTATCATCAAGGGTCCACACCTCACTCTTGAACTCGTCCAGGTGTTTCATGGATTGGCGGATATCAAACACGACACCCGAATCCATATCCACTAGGGCTCTCCCAGTGATAAGGAATGGTCTTCCCAAAATAATGGATACCTTGAAATCAACGTCATAGTGAAGGATCATAAAATCTGACGGAAAGATGAATTTATCAACTTTCACTAGCACATCAAGAAGCATTCCTTCTGGCTTTTTAATGGTTCTATCCGCCATAAGCAACCGCATTCTCGTCGAGGTAGAGGTGCTAAGACTAAGCTTTTTGAATACAGCAAGAGACATTAGGTTGATGCTTGCTCCTAAATCATACAATGCTCTTGCGAATTCAACATCACCGATAGTGCATGGGATGGTGAATGCACCGCGGTCCTCTTGTTTCTAAATGAGGCATTTGGTCATGATTGCACTGCATTGTTGGAGTTCTTGTGTGAACTCTTGACTCAAAGTGCATTTCTTTGTCACCAAATCTTTCATATACTTGGCATACCCGGGCATCTTCTCCAAAGCTTCTAGAAGGGGAATGTTGATATATAATTGCTTTAACATTGAGAAGAAGTGTTTGAACTTACCCTCCTCTTCCTTTTTCTTAAGCCCTTGAGGGAAAGGAGGAGAGGGTTTTATAATTGGCTTCAGTTTTTCATGCTCCCTTACCTCTTCTCATTGCATCCCAATAGTCTCCTGACCTTCTCCCTCAACTATAACTTCACCATCAGGACCCTTCTCATCAACCTTATCCACAATCACCTACATAACAGGATCAATAGCGCTTTTGCCACTCCGAGTCATCACTGCCATATAAATGTACTTTATTTTTAGGATTTTGAACCGTATTGCTTGGTAAGGTACCCTTTTAGTATTGGTTCAATTGTGAAGAAACCTTCCCAATTGTTGTTCTAGTTGCTTAATCACCACCGATTGAACTCTATTTTTTAGTTAATACTTGAAATATATGCTTTCATTCCCTTTAAAGTCTCATCTTGGTGGTCGGCCCTCTTCTACAACTTGTCGAACATCACTTTGATTCTAGAATTACTCGACCTGGCATCACGGTTGTGAGGTGGCACATAAGGACCATTGTTGTAGCCATCTATTCTTCTGCATTTGGCATTTGACACCCTTTATCTTTCATCGTATCCACCCCTATTGTCTCTATATGCCCCATCATGGTTGAAATTCCTACCTTAATTCCCGAAAATTTTCCTCCAATAATCTGAATTGGACCCTTGGGGGTTGTTTCGAAAACCCTCCGCTTGATTACTCACAAAACAGGAATCTTCATCAAAGAATGGATCTTCATAAATAGGAGGAGGAGGTCAGTGAGTGACCGCTTTGAGACTTTCTTGGTTTTTCTTCACAACCAAGTCCATACTTATGCGAAGTTGAGCAAGTTGCTCCATGACCTCTTCGTTTACTTTTGCTTGCTCATTATTGGTATTGACCGCACAAGACGTCGTCATTGCACCACGCTCTCATTGACCCCATGCTCTATTGGTTTTAATAACTTGCTCCATCCTTATGGCTATCAATGCAAAAGGTTGGTCAAGAAACATGCCTCCCATGATTGTGTTAGTGCAAGCTTGACTATTCTTATCAGGTGCCCAATAAAAAACTTCAACCAATGCATCATCAACAATCTTGTGATCGGGGACCATCCTCAAGAATTTGGTGAATCTTTTCCATGTTGTGCTAATAGAGTTACCCGACAATTGCTCAAAGTTGTTTATTCGATCCTTGAGCTTCAACTTCTTAGATCTTGGGAAATATCTTTTAAGAAATACTCTCTGAAGCTCTGCCAACTTGTAATAGTACTCGGAGGAAGCTCAGACAAACACATAGTTGCATTGCCAGTCAATGACAGTGGAAACACTCTTAAACCAACAACATCAAGAGAAAGATTTTGTGCCCCCATGACACTCTTGCAAACAAACACCACATTCTGGAGATGACTGTGGGGATCCTCTAAAGGTAGCCCTGTAAATAATCCACCATTTTGGAGCATTTGAAATGATCCACTTGACATTGAAAAATTAGCGTCTGCCGATAATAGAGGCAACACTATAGCACCAGTAATATCCACGGCCATAGGTTTAAGCGATATTGGTTCCATCCATAAGCATTTTCATTGAAGTCCCTAAGTTGTAGCCTGTTATCCCTCAGTGGTGTAATCTCCTCTCTTCCCATATCATCATCATTCATATTTATCTCCTCCTCAACCGTAACATCATCATTCACTTGAGCAATTCTTCTAAATAGTCAGTGGATCTCCAAATTGATCGGAGCTAAGGGATTGCCTTGTCTCCTTGTATTGGGCATACAACCTAGCACACCCTGCAAGTAAAACGAAAAAACAAAAACAAAAACAAAAGAAAAATACACGAGACTCTAGAACTAACTAATAGTGAAATCAATTCAAAATCTAACTGTATTCCCCGACAATGGCACCATAATTTATGATGATGTTCATGCTCCAATAAGAAAGCAGTCAATGTAAGTAATTAACCTAACTGAAGGTTAGGGTCGAATCCCCAAGGAATATAGGGTTGACTAAAAGAATTAACAATCAATCATGTGGAGTATAAATAAATAAAATACCTAAATGGGGGGTGGGGAGGGGAGGGAGGTTTGTGATTCAAGAACAAAATAAAATAAACACTACACTATGATGTGGAAAAACACTCAATTTTAGAGGTAACTTGGGAATTGTGTTTCCCATGGTTCGTTGACTCTATTACCCTAGGTAACATAACTACAATTAGAGATTTGCATGCAGGATAGTAACTTAGGTTCTTCCAATCCTCTTATGAAGGTTAAGGTTGAATTTCATCATGGTGCTTGGTCAGCTACCATGGCATGCCAACTAACTGTTACCTATGGTCCTTGTCAACCTCCACTTGGTTAGGTTTGGTTGATTAGGCGAGAACACATCAATCGAATTCTGTCATCTACTTCCCTTTTCCTATTCATCATTACCTTCATAAGGATCGTGATAATAGGCAGGGTTTGGTGTTGGCCACCACCAAACAACAAGTATAATGAAGGAAAATAAATAATACATGCAAAACCCTAATCACAGAAATGCAATAAACATACGTTATCTCAAGTCAAATACCCATGGTTCCAACAACCCCAAGTTGTGGGTGCTTAGCTACTTATGGCTAAGGAAAAACCAACAAAAATGCAAATAAAAGACCTGATTGAGAATTTTACCCAAGGCAATGAAGATTGAAGACACCACAAGTTGCAAACCAAAAGCTTGATAGATTGATAATAAGCACAAAGCAAGGTTTACAATCCCCAAAATAGGGTTTTCCAAGAGAAAAAGATAATATAAGCTAAAAATCTAAGAGTTTCCTTAGGAGAATATTCAAAGATGTTCTTTCTTTTTTGTTTCCAATCTCCCTTTTTAAAACTCTAACTTAAACTATATATAGTGTTTATATAATAACCCTAAACGTGACATAGAAAAGATAGCTGGCAGCTGATACACCTCACAGGTATGACTCGTAGGATGGCCTATGAGTTATAATTGCGGTCTCATATCAGGTTCTTGGCATCTTACACTCAACTAGTATAACCCACTGGTATGAGTCGTAGCTTGGGCTACAACTCGTATGCTCCTCTCATAGTCTAGGCCTTCAGTTTTTGTTCCAACATTTTGGCTCTCTGATTCCTGCTACGAGTCTACCTATACTAGTCGTAGTGAAGCTTGCAACTCGTAGGATAGACTCTTAGGGGTGACCTCCGCTTAGAATATTTGAGTTTTGGTCTCTGTTTCTTACTACGACCATACTTATCACCGGTAGCATCGGATCAACATCGGGACTAAAATAAACTGAAAGACTCGTAGCATGGGCTACGACTTGTTGCCTTAGCAAAATCTACAATTTTTCTCCAGAATCATGCCAACTTAACTTTTCTGTAAGAACAACACAAAAACACATAAAAACCATAAAATGTTGCATTCAGAACTCACAAAATCCCTTGTTTTAGGCATAAAATATGTTGTATTTTGATAGCACATCAATACATCTAGTAGTGAAAGTAGTGAGAAAAGGGAGTACCTGTTGATTTAGCATTTGAGAACTTGTTTCCCCCTGTCCCTATGCAATGCTCCAGCTTAGGATACTAAGGGTAATATCAGCGGTTCCCAGTGAAAGAGTCCCAATGCGGGTTCCAAAACAAGATACGTGTGTTCTATTTACAAAGTCAGTAATCCTATACACTACTTAAAGTAAAAATTGAGACTTAAAGATAGAGAACTAATAACTCTGATTAACTCCAGATGTAGTCAATTCATCTCAAAGTGTTCCCGAATTAAGGCTTTGGTGAAGATATCGGCAACCTGATCTTCGGTCTTACAAAATACCATTTCAATGAATCCCTTTTCAACATTGTCCTATAAGAAGTGGTGCCGAACATCAATATTCTTGGTGCACTTGTGATGAATCAGTTCTTGGCTTTGTTCGCTGCACTTGTGTTGTCACACATGAAGGGAATATAGTCAATCTTTATACCTAAGTCCACAAGTTGCTGCTTTATCCAGAGAAGCTGAGCACAGCAGGAGGGTGCAGCTACGTATTTCGCCTATGTAGTAGAGAGGGCAACTGAGTTTTGCTTCTTTGTAGCCTAGTATACCAGACAAGTTCACAAAAAGTTGGCCATTCTTGAGGTACTCTTCCTATCAATAAAATATCTCGCATAGTCAACATCTGCAAATTCCACTAGTTTGAACTAGGAGCCAGCGGGATACAAGAGAACCAAGTTCATAGTGCCTTTGAGATAGCGTAGGATCCGCTTAATAGCCTTAAGATGAGATTCCTTGGGTTTGGACTGAAACCTTGCACACATGCCCACATTATCTGGTTTGCTAGTTGTCAGGTACAGAAGTGACCCAATTATTCCTCTGTATTTGGTTTCATCAATTCCAACACCTGCATCATCATTGTTTAGCTTCGTAGTGGTTTCCACAGGAGTGTTACTTGTCTTGAGATCTAGCATCCCAAACTTAGCAATTAGTTCCTTGATGTACTTCTATTGATGAATGGAGGTACCAGCCTATCCCTAATGTCTTTGAAGTCTTAGAAAGAAGTTCAGTTCCCTCATCATGCTCATTTCAAACTCACTCCCTATGAGTTTTGCAAATTCTACTCCCAAGGCCTCATCAGTTCCACCAAAAATGATATCATCAACGTAAACCTTGACTAAAAAGACATGAATAGCCTTCTTCTTTAGAAATAGTGTATTATCAATCTTTCCTATGGAGTACTCGTGACCTATGAGAAAGCTGGAAAGTCTATCATACTAGGCTATGGGGGCTTGCTTTAGTCCATATAGAGCTTTGTCTAGTTTTTACACATATTTCGGATGTTCTTGATCTTTAAAACCTGGGGGTTGCTTTATATAGACTTCTTCCTAAAGATATCTATTGAGAAATGCACTCTTAACGTCCATCTGATATAGCTTGAATTCCATGTGGGCAGCAAAGGCTATGAGCATTTAAATGGCCTCAATGCGTGCTATAGGAGCAAAGGTCTCATCATCATCTATTCCTTCTTCCTGGTTATAGCCTTGTACAACAAGTCTGGCCTTGTTCCTGGTGACTGTTCCTTGTTCATCCAGTCTATTCCTGAATACCCCTTTGGTTTCAATAATAGAGCGATGTTCAAGAGGACGAACGAGGAACCAGGTACCATACCTTGCTTCGCTAAAACTGTAGGAGCTCTTGCCATATAGACGATATCTATTCCTTATCCAACAGAGATTCCTTGACATTTTTTGGTTCTATATGTGAGACATATGTAGAGAAGGAACACATGTTGTTGAGCTTTCACCTGGTAGATATCCTTGAGTCTAGAGGGGTCAACAAGTTCTTAAGGGAGTTTGAGCTCTTGTGCTTCCAATTGTGGCCTTAAGCATCAGGTGCTGGATTGTTATTTGAGGTGCTTGGAGGGCCTGCTTTGCGAGAGTGTGACTCCTTTGATGAGCCTGCTCCATCAAATGGAGTGGCCTTAGGAGACTCTCCTCCCTCCACTTTTTTAGGAGTGGTAGTAGAAGATGAGGGTGAAGAAGTCGAGGGATAAAGTTTACGAGGATGTTCCTTATTATCATCATCCTGCTATCAGTTGCCTCTTGTTGATGTACCTGTTCCTACAAAATTTTCTCGACCACAGAGTTGGCCTCATTAAAATAACATATACAGTTTCTTCAACACATTTAGTCCTTTTATTGTACACTTTATAAGCTTTACTATGGGATGAATACCCTAAGAAAATTCCCTCATCACTCTTGGCATCAAACTTCCCTAGTACATCCTTTCCATTGTTGCGTGCATAACAAACACAACGAAAGGAAAAAAGATGGGATAGATTTGGTTTTCTGTCTTTTAGTAATTCACAAGGAGTTTTGTTCATGATGGGTCTAATGATGCATTTATTGATAATATAGCAGCTAGTGTTCACAGTCTCAACCCAATAGCTCTGTAGAAGATTGATGGCTATCAGCATGTTTCTAGCCATATCGCCTAGAGGTCTATTCTTTCTTTCCATGACCCTATTTTGTTGGGGTGTTCAAGGGGTTGAGAAGTTGCAGGTCACTCCTTTTTAGCATAGAACATAAGGAACTTAGAGTTCTCAAATTCTGTGATCTATTCTCAAGTTCATCAGATGGCAGTTTATATTCTTTTGAACCGTTTTTTCAAACAAAACAAATGTTTCAACCTTGGATCTTAGAAAGAACATCCATGTGAACCTTGAGTAATCATCTACAAGTACATAGACATACCTGTTTCTGCCTCGACTTTGTACTCGTATCAGACCACAAAGGTCCATGTGAACCAGCTCCAAAGGCTTGTGAGTACCGACTAGACCAACTGGTTGAAAGATGTTTCTGATATGCTTGCCTTAAGCACAGGCTACACACACATCATCTTCACTGACTTTTCTCTCAGATAGTCCCAAGACCAACTCTTTGAATATCAGTTTGTTGATTGTTGAAAAGCTGGCGTGTCCTAGTTTTTTATACCATAGTGTGGATTCATTGCTTATAACACTCAGACACTTCAGTTCATGCTATTCAGGCACATTAACATCATGCTTGTACACATTCTTGTGTCTTTTCCCCTGAGTATAAGCCTCTTGGAGGTGGCGTTAGTCATTCTACACTCAGAGGCAGTGAAGATAGATCATTTCCTTTGTTATACATCTAGAGACACTCAATAGGTTATGCTTTAGTCCCTCCACACAGTACACATTATCAATGCTTTGAGATACTAATGGTCTCACTTTTCCAATTCTCTTGATCTCCCCTTGTTTATCATCTCAAAAGCCTACGTTTCCGCGGTGGAATTCATTCAGTAGAAGAAAGTTGTGTTTGTCCCCTGTCATGTTTCTAGATCATGCACTATCTAAGTACCACTGCTTCTATTTTCCTTCTACTAGTTCCTGCACAATTAACAAGAGTTAGATTTGGGTACCAGATCCACTTGGGTCCCTTTTGATTGTAAAAAGGGTGAATGAGATCCCTTTTTACCCAGGTAGGAAGTTCCTTCTTAACCTTCCTAGTTCTCATGCTTCTAGGAGGATATCTACTTTCTTTATTAATCCTATTAAATCTAGGTGGATATCATCTTCTGTCTAGTTCTTATTATCTCTAAGTGGATATCTTCGTCCAGTTCTATTACCATTAGCCCTACGTGGATATCTTCTTCCTATTCTACCTATTTTACCACCCCTTTCCTAGGTCTTGGTTAGGTAAGAGAACCTGCTGTCAAAGGCCTTTGTGTTTTTATTGCAGTTATCTATCAGGTGACCTATCTTACCACACAGGGTACAAAAGACTTTGTTGTCAGCTGCACAGTCTTTGGGTTCCTTAATCTTGAACTCAATCCTGTACTTGGTGGTAGACTGACCTTGCTACAGATCATCAAGTATTGTAAAGGACTTGGTCCACTTCATGTTATCCTCTAATTTAGCTTTGGTTTGGTCAGGTTCTTTCAAAAGAGTATTCTTTTTATTAGAAAGGATAATAAGCTCATTTCCCAGATCTTTAGCCTTTTCTTCCGTGTCTAATTGGGTCTGACTTATTACATTTTTCTCCTTTCTAGAGGACTTGAATTTGTCAATCTCCAATTTTAGTTTTTGATTGACATTTTCCAAATCCACATCCTCAGTTCTTAATTGAGAATAGTCCTCCAGGAGAAGTTCCTTAGAATCACAAATAGCCAGATAGGCCTCAATTATAACCTACGACAAGGACTCAAGCTTTTTCTTAGAATATGTATGAATGTTAGCTTTAACTTGTTCAAAACTTACCTTGGTATCTAACATTGTCCTTGTCTTATGGAACCTACTCCCGCCATTAGTGTTAGATTTTCTTGACTGTCTTCAGGCATACAATTGTCAGATTTAGCCTCAGTCCTGATAGCCACCTTGTCCTTTCTACTTTCATCATCAGACTATTCCATAGCAAAAAGAACAGGAAATTGTACTTCTCATGTTCCTCAATGGCCATAAGGGTTTGTTTTCAGGAGCTTCTCCACCAGATTATTCACCAAGATTGCTTGTCAAAGCAGTAAGAGCTCTATGCACTTAAAGATCTCCTTCTTGATTCATCATCCTCCTATCTTTACGAACATATGGTTCAGGCCTGGTTGCCTTGGGCTTATTAGACACATTCTTCTAGTATTTGAGCGCCCAGAGGGGGTAGAACTTGATAAAGTGATCAGGACTTCCACACTTGTGATAAAGCTTTTCTCTTAGATCTTTCTCAGTAATTAGTTAAGGGGGCCATCTCTGTCCACCAGTTCCCTTTCGCAGCAATTGTTGGAACCTCTTATTGATTAATGCAATATTTTCTTTCCCAAACTCCTCTTTCACAGTAGCCTTCAAGACTAATTTCTTATCCTTACTCTTGTTGTTCAACTCTTTCTTCTAGTTCTTCTTTATTTCATAAGTCACCAGAGTTCCCATTAGCTGGTCCATAGTCATGGTGTCCAGATCCTTAGCTTCGACAATGGCTTCTACCATACTTTCCCAGAATTCCGGTAACACACTCAGCATTTTCGGAATGGCCTTGCCTGTAGGTATGATTTCCCCTAGAGAATAGATCTTATTGACTATCCTAGAGAATTTGCTTTCCAAAGCCTATATGGATTCCTCTTCATGCATCATGAAGAGTTCATACTATTAATATTGTCAATCTTAGCCTTTTTAACCTAAGTATTTCCTTCGTGAGCAACTTGCACCATGTCCCATATTTGCTTAGCATATTGACACGAAGAGATCCTATTGTCTTCATCAGGTTCAATTCCACAGAGTAGAATCTTTTTCACCTTGGCATTGTTCAAAATGGCTAACTTGTCTGCTACATCCCACTCACTGTATTCCTTAGGCACTCTAGTGCCAGAAGTGGGTCCATCTTTCATTGGGATCGTTGGTCCATTTAGTACAACATTCTGGAGATCAGGGTGTTCTCCTTTAATATGAAACATCATCTGGTTCTTCCATCATCTGTAGTAGTTTTTGTTGAACAGTAGGGGTTTGGTCTGACAGTCTCCTTCTTGAGATATGGGTGGGCTGCCATATTAGCTTTTTGAGGTGATTAGCCATGATTCGAAAAGACCCACTCTGATACTAATTGAAAAGACAAGTACCCCTATTCCACCAGTGAACCTTGTTCAGTTAGCAGTACCTGACCGTGAATTCAAAGTAGTAAGCAAGACACCCAACTTATAGTGGACAAACTCCTTTGCTCAAGGGAGAAACAAACACTATCTACACTAGTAGGATTTGAACAACTCTTTATTACTTCATACTCGAGCAATGCCAACTTACAACTCGCACTTCACGTTACAACTATTGAGAGTCAAACCCACTCCCAGTAACAACTCACTCAAAGAAAATAACTTTTTACAATATTTGTCCCTAAACAAATATTCTAAGAAGATTTCCAAACAAACTTGAACAATCAAGAAAACCTAACTCTAGATCTTGCTTGAGTGCTCTTCTTAAGTGCCCATGCTCTTGCTTGAATGCTCTCTTCATTTCAGATTGCAAAAGCTATGTCTTCTAGGGTTAATGATTGTATTTATATTGAACCGTACATATTCCATGTAGAAGTCTTTTCTTAAGTAAGACATGTGATTTTTTTTCCATAAAGGAGTTCTTTTCCTAAGCTGTTGCCTTTACCGAGTCCCATTCTGATTCGATTTCCTTAAACAACAAGAATTCTCCAATTGGGATTCAGCTTTGTGTCTCTTGGTGCAACTATGCTGGACCTGGTTTTGTTTGTCATCATCAAAACATCATATGCATACCTGTGATAATCCTAACATCACAGAACATGAGACAGATATATTCCAAATTCCATTTTCTTGTGAAACAATGCAACACAACCTTCTCAATCTTAATTCTTTAATTCCACTAACAATTAAAACTATATATCTTAACCATAATACTATGCAGTCATGATAATCACAATTTCCACCAAATCGTCATATTCTTTGAGTCATACACCACTTTAACATACTACAATTATAAGTTTTGGTTGTTCGAATTCCAATGCATGTCAACCACAATTCTACCTTAGCTCTTAGACATGGAACTAAAAGAATGAAAATTCAATATTAACTGATATCCCATCACATAGGAACACATTGTAAGGATTAATTTTAAAATGGGATCTTACTTTGAAGTAGCAATCATTCTTCGGATGCACTAGTACGGTTTTCACTTTCTTTTAGTTTTCTTCTGAAACTATTAAATCTCACTAACCTAATTTAAGACATGGGTCAAGTGATGTAGGATTATTTTATAACAAATTTACTGTTAACCCACCACTAATATTATTCAAACTTACCCATAAATTAAATAGTCATAGTTATCGAATTGTTCGAAATATCCATTTAAAATTTACGAGGAGGGTTATTTCATGAAAGCAATTACTAAAAATCATGTTCGTCCTCAAACATAAAGTAGAAGAATGTATCTGAAGATTAGAAAAGATAAAGATATTCACATGCATGTCGGATTCTGTCTCCCAAGTCGCCTCTCTAACTAGACGGTTCTTCCATTGTACCATCACTGAAATAATCTCTTTGTTTCTAAGCTCTCGAACCTATCTATCAAAAATAACTATAGGCTCCTACTCAGATGAAAAGTCTGGACTCAATATCACTGAATCAAATGAAAGTATATGAAACTCATCTAGCACATACATCCGAAGCATGGAGATATGAAACACAGGATGCATGATGATAAGCTAGGTGACACAACCAGTCTATAGGCCACCTCTCCAATTCATTCCAAAATCTCAAATGGGCCAATGAATCGTGGGCTTAGATTTTTCCTCTTCCCAAACCGCATAAAACCCATCATGGGTGATACTTTAAGCCAAACATAATTGCCCTCCATAAACTCTAGGGCTCAAACCCCCCTGTGTATAATTCTTCTGATGACTCTAAATGGTCAACAACCTACCTTGAATTATATGAACCTGCTCCATAGCATCTCTAAGAAAGTTTACATCTAATGAGTCCATCTCAGTAGAATCAACTGACTAATTTAAGATCTAAACCGGCTACCATACAAGACATCGAATAGAGCCATTTGAATACTAGAGTGATAATTATTATTGTAGGCAAACTCTGCTAAGGGCAAGTATTGGTCCCAAGGGGAACCAAAATCAATTACACATGCTCGAAACATGTCCTTCATCACCAGAATCGTCCGCCCAAGCTATCCGTCTATCTAAGGGTGAAAGTATGAACTCATATCCAGCTAAGTACCTAGTCCATGTTGCAAGGCCCTCCAAAAATGTGAAGTGAAGACTGAACCATAGTAAAAAAATGATAGAAATAGGCATACCATGCAGTCTAATTATCTGATTGATGTAAATCTCAACTAACTTTTCTGCTATATAATTAACCTTGATAGGAATGAAATGGGCAGACTTAGTCAGTTAATCCACAACTACCTAGATGGAGTCATAATCACCCACAGTAGTAAACAAATCTACCACAAAATCCTGATGCGCTCCCACTTCCATGTAGGAATGGGCATCCTCTGAAACTTACCTCTAGGGCATTAGTGCTCACACTGAACCTGTTGACAAGTTAAATAACTGGACACAAAATCTGAGATATTACTTTTCATGCCACATCACTAGTAATGTTGACTCAAGTCATGATACATCTTTGCTGCTCCTGGATGATTAGAATAACAAGTACTATGAGCCTCCTCAAGAATCAACCTAATCAAGTCACCCACCTTAGGCACACAAACTCGACATCCAATCCTCAAAACACCATCAGGATTAAGCACCGCTTAGCCTCTCGTCTAGTCACCTTGTCTCTGATGAGACATAACTTTTCATCGTCAAACTAGCGCTCTCGAATTTTGTCCATCAAGGATGAATGAGCCTCAATGAAAGCAAGTGCACCACCCTCATCGGAAAGTTGTAACCTGACTAGGCCATTAGCTAGACGCTAAACATCCCTGGCCAAAGATCGCTCCTCAACACGAATGGCGACTAGAGTCCCCATGCTAGAAGTCTTTCTATTCAAGGCGTTAGCCACCATATTAGCCTTCCCAGGTAGATATAAGATAGTCAAGTCATAGTCTTTTAACAACTCAATCTACCTATGCTACCTCAAGTTTAGATCTTTTTGACTAAACATATATTAAAGCTCCTATGATCAATGAAGACCTCACAGTGTACACTATATAAGTAATGAATCCACAACTTAAGCAAAAAAACCACTGCAACTAACTCTAAGTCATGGATAGGATAATTCTCCTCATGGGCCTTTAACTGTCTAGAAGAATAGGAATTCACTTTCGCTTTTTTCATCAACTCACAACCTAAACCAACTCTTGAAGCATCACAATACACCGTAAAGTCCATACCTATCTCAAGAAGTGTCAAAATGGGAGTTGAAGTCAATAAAGTCTTGAGCTTTTGGAAGCTCGCCTCCTCGTCGAACCAATGTAATGCTGCATTCTTCTAAGTTAATCTAGTCAATAGGGATGCAATGGAAGAAAATCCTGAATAAATCACTGATATTACCCAGCCAACCCCATAAAAATGCGAATCTCAGTGGCAGAAGTAGGCCTAGTCCAACCTCTAACTACCTCAACCATAACTAGATCCACTTTAATCCCCTTCTTGGACACCACATGCCCTAAGAGTATCATCGAACCAAGCCAGAGCTCCCACTTGGAGAATTCTGCATATAATTTTTCTTCTCCCAACCTCTGTGGAACTATCCTCAAGTGATGAACATGAAACAACCTCAGTCTTGGAATACACCAACATATCATCAATGAATACTATCACAAAAGAATTTAAGTACAGACGAAACACCCTAGTCATCAATTCCATGAATGTTGCCGGGGCGTTATCAACCCAAAGGATATCAACAAAAATTTATAGTGGCCATAACAAGTTTGAAAAGCTATCTTAGGAATATCTGATGCTCTAATCCTCAGCTGATGATAACCAGGCCTCAAGTCAATTTTAGAAAACAAAATCGCTCCCTGAAGCTGATAAAAAAAGTCATCAATATAGGGAAGAGGTTACTTGTTCACAAAATAACATACTGTTTTGTTGGAGAAATTTATTATAGGTTAATAACATTGGGGTAAGTTTAGTATTAAAATGATGGGGTTTAAGTCTAGGAAATGGATTTGTTCCATTCATGTTCATTTTCTTTCAAAGAGTTTGCTCTAAGCCTAGCCTCTCGATTTCTCTCTATCTCTGTTCTCAAAATAACGTATGTGTTTTGTTGGAGAAATTGATTGTAGGTTAATAACATTGGGGTAAGTTTGGTATTAAAACGATGGGGGTTTAGGTCTATGAAGTGGACTTGTTCCATTCCAGTTCTTTATTTTTTTCAAAAAGTAAATCGTATGCAAGGAAAATATTTTATGAATAATTGATAAATCACGTTTGAGGAATGCGATTACTCTTCTGGTTCGCAAATTATTTTTTGAAAAGTTTCCCGCACAGAACTTCTACCTAGGTTTGTGATGCAGACCTAGTTTACCCTAAAACATTTTTTAATTTTTTCTCATGACTTTTGGTCCGGTCATAGCAAGGTTAACTTAGAGTATTACAGTAAGACCCAATTTGATGACTAGTAATCAATCGATCTAATTGCTTTCAGTATTGTAGACATGTAATATTTTTCAATCTTCTCTCATTTATTTTAAAATTATTTTGGCATTAAGTGTTATGTTTAGAATTAATCTGTTATTTTCATTTTCATTTAATAGGTCTTATTTGAAATTTTAAAATTACAAAAAGAGATGTCTCTTTAGGATACCAACTTTATTTTTTTTATTTGTATTAAAGAAGAGAAAAATCACAAAAATATTATTATTTTAAATAAATATTTTATTTTAGATACTCAAGGGTTATCTAGTAATAATTTTTTGATTTTTGACATTTTTTTCACACACTTTAAAAAAAAAAGAAAAAAATTTAAATAAAAAATAGAGCCAGTTTTATTTTGTCACTTGACGAAGATTACATCTTATCCATATACAACAAAAGTTTCTTGGTCTACTCAACTCTCTCACAATACAAACTCATTATGACCTAATAGACCTTATATACTATCACAATTTTTTTGATGCCTCCACATTCCCACTCACATTTTTTTTCTTTGATGTGAAAATGACCAAAAAAAAAAAAAAGAAACTTCATTCTCTATACCAACTACTCTCATTTGAGCATCTGAGATAGAGGAAGAACAAAATATATTGCTGGAACTTTATGTTCATCTCCGTGCATTTAAAGTCATCAAAGTTTTGCGATAGTCCATATTCACCTCCCTTGATTTCTTTTACTAATAATTTGAGATTTCATTTTTGAAACTTTAAGATTTCTCTTTGATTGAGTTATATTGGAATTTATTTACTTTGGGGATTACATTAACCAAATTTAACCTAAATTAGCAAATCATGATGGAAACAAATCAAATATATAAAGCGAAAAAATTATCATTACAGTTATATATAAAAAGAGTTTACTTAAAGAGATAGTTGTTCTAAGGGATTAAGCAAATTATCTCATTTTATATTGGAGATTTAATTATATAGCCATTTACAAACTCATATTTAATTTTATGACTTTTTACTGTAGAGGTTTGCATTTTTTCACATAAGATGACAAGGTCATTTTTAATTTGTAAATAGTTATAAAATATCATTTTCTTGTATTGATTTTGAGATTACATCTATATATCTCTCGTTTGATCAGAGGTACTCCCTAAAATTAGTATTATTTTCATATATAAAAGGTGAAAGTTATAGAATTCCAAGATTTGAAATCAAATGACACCTAAGATAAGTCAAGGAGAGATATAAAAGTAAAATACATAAATTAGGGTTTTTCTTCACTCTTCATCTCTTTCATATTGTTATAACTAAACATGAGCTTGATCATAAAACATATTGATCTAACCAAAAGTACAAAACTAAAGATGAAATATAAACATACATTATTTACACAATGAAGAAATTGCAAAGATAGGGCAAATTGATGCATTAAATAATTTAGCGACTCTATTCCTTAGGGCTATCTAGAAGATGTAAAATGTCTCTTTCCTCCTCTTTGGTAAGACGACCCCTAAGCCTAGCTAGAGTTTTCATATCACGAAGTCTTGAATCATGCTTAGGTGGGGTTTTCCCTGGAGATGAAGCCAATTGATGAGAATTTTTAGAATCACCATCAGATACTGTTGTAGAAACAATCTGCTGTGGCTGGTGAATTGATGAGTTCATAGTAGCACCCTGTTGTTGTGGATAGTTGGAAAATGGCACAAACACTTTTTTTTGAGGAGTTCCTTTAGCCCAACCATCCTTAAGATGAACCTTGGTATGACCTGCTATGGCTTGGCTCGAAGAAAAGAATTGTTTGCAAATGACACATTGGAATGCTCATATACCTCGTTGTCCATTTAGTTCCTCCATTTTTGTTACTTAAGCCTAGGAGGATGAAGATCAGAGGAGGGGCGTGAGGAGGAGGATAAAGAGGGAAATAGAATTGAAGAGAACTAGCAAATTGATGTAATTATTGATGAATGGTGCTCTATTTATAGCTCTCATCAAGGGATAACATGCAAATAAAATTTATTATATAAGTCCTTGTATATTTATAAGTAAGTCCTATTTCTAAAATACTTCGTATGAACATCTAATTTTTTATCAAATCTTAATCTTATACCTTTTACAATTTATCTTGTGTCTAAATTATGTATTTTTATTTTTACCTTAGCTCAACAAGTTTATTGTAAAAGTTTTGAAAACTACAAAAATAAAGTCACATTTAAGATAAATTTGATTTCAATTTTTTTCAAAAAGAAAAGAAAACTTATAATATAAATACATTTTTTAATCTATTTAAATTGTGGGTAAACTAATATTTTAGTATTTTGTCAATTATTTTTGTTGATAACTAGCTATTTAATTTATTTTTTAAAAATATTTTTATCAATTCAAATTAGTCAACGAATATTTTATTATTGCATTTTTTTTTATCTTAGAAAATTCAAAAATAACATAAAATTGTCCAAACTTTACGTTTCTCTCAAACAATACAACTTCCTCTCACATTTGTCCTCACAATCTCACGTTTCTATCACAAAAAACTGTTAGACCCCGTAAAATATTTAATTTAAGTTAGCCGTTAAATTGGAAAAGTTATGGCATATATGGCGTAGTTGAATTAATTAAGTCTCCGGTGTTTAACTATAATTGGAGTTTATA
>JAOTQR010112656.1:0-25638 GCA_025774065.1 Solanum ossicruentum | reverse complement strand
GTCAAATTTAATGGGCTTTGGCTGCCAATTTCCAGCTTTCCTCTTAATCCGTTTTGGTCCAAATAGCCAAGTGATTTGGAATATACTTGGGCTCTTCTTTCATTCTTCTTGGACTAAAAATAAGGTCCATTTATGATTCTAAAACATGGTCTAAAATCACACCCTTAAAACGAATTTTATTCATAATCGGACTTGGACAAATTTGACGTCGAACCTCGTCTCCGTTTAGCTAGCAAATTCAAGCTAAGCAAGTAAGTGACTCACCTACTATATTATTAATTCATAGAAACACCTTAATTCTCTTACTTTATTTAGGATTGTGTTATCTTCAATTTAACATAAAACACATATACAAAAGACCCTCTTAAGCGTTAGACGCTCATATCGCCCGTTAACACGAGAATCAAGCACTTTCAAGAATGGACATTAATTTGACCAATCCATATCATGATTTATTTCACACAGTATTAGTACATGTAAAATGTGTGGTGTTACATCCTCCCACCCTTAGGAACATTCATCCTCGAATGTTAGCACAATTAGGTAGCTTAGCCATGTATAAACCTTTATTTAAACAAAACTTTGACAACATACTAAGTATTTAATCACACGTACCTATTAGTGTCCAATTCTGCATGTTGGGCATCCCCTCTAGCTTCAAATAAGTGAGGGTATTTTGACTTTCTCGCGTCCTCGGCCTCCCAGGTTATCTCTTCTGCTTGCTGATTCCTCCAAAGTACCTTCACTGAAGTTATTTCTTTATTCCTCAGCTTCCTAACTTGATCCAGAATAGCAACAGGTACCTCTTCATAAGTGAGATCTTCTGTAACCTGAACGTCCTCAATAGGGGTGATATGGGATGGGTCACCTATGCATTTTCAAAGCATTGATACATGGAAAACTGGATGAACCATTGAAAGCTCTTGGGGTAGCTCTAGCTCATATGCAACATGCCCGATCTTCTTAATAATCTTATATGGCCCAATGTAATGTGGGCTCAGTTTTCCTTTCTTACCAAATCTTATAGCCCCTTTCATTGGAGACACCTTTAAAAATACCCAATCTTTTACTGAAAATTCCATCCCTCTCCTCCTAGCATCCGCATATGATTTGTGATGACTTTGGGCTGTTTCTAGCCACTGCTGTATTACCTTAACTTTTTCCATGGCTTGTTGCACTAAATCTGGCCCAAGCAAGGTGGTTTCTCCCACTTCAAACCATCCAATTGGCGATCTATACTTCCTTCTATACAAAGCTTCACAAGGTGTCATCTTGATACTTGAATGGTAATTATTATTATAGGCAAATTCAATAAGGGGAAAATGGTCCACCCAACTACGCTTAAAGTCTAATGCACAAGCTTGTCACATATCTTCAAGTGTATGAATAGTTTGTTCTGCTTGACCGTCTGTCTGAGGGTGGAATGCTATACTCAAATTCACTTATGTCCCTAAACTTCTTTGAAAGGACTTCTAAAAGTTTGTAGTGAATTGAGCTCCTTAGTCAGATATAATGGAAATTGGGATTCTATGTAGCCTGACTATCTTTTTGAGGTATAGCTTGGCATATTCTTCAGCTGTATAATCAGTCCTGATTGGTAGGAAGTTTGCTGACTTTGTGAGTCTGTCAACTATTACCCATATGGAGTCAAACTTCTAGAATGAGCGAGGCAAACCAGTAACAAAATCTATATTGATCATATCCTACTTCCAGGTTAGAAGCTCTATACACTGCATATAACCTCCTGACTTTTTGTGTTCTACCTTTACTTGTTGGAAATTTGGACATTGGGCCACAAATTCTGCAAGTTCCTTTTTCATGCCTCCCCACCATTCATGGTACATCTTAGTCAATCCTGGATGGATGGAATGTCGGGAATGGTGGGCTTCTTCCATTATCCTCTTTCTTAACCTATTAATATCAAGCATACATAATATGTTTTGGCAATAAAGTACTCCATTTTGTGTATGGTCAAATCCCTTTATCGTACCCTAACTCACCTTTTCCTTAAGCTGTCGTAGAACAGGATCCTCGAACTATTTTTCTTTCACCTTCATTACTAATGAAGACGTTGATGCATTATGTACAATAATCCCTTCCTTTAGGGTTTAAAGAAGGTAAACTCATAAGATGGCCAGTTGACCTAGATCCTTAGCCACCCCTTGACTAACCATTGCCTGATTACCAGTAGTCATAACTACCTTACGAGTTAGAGCATCAGCTACCATATTTGCCTTCCCCGGATGGTATAGTATCTCAATATCGTAATCCTTTATTAGTTCTAACTATCTCTACTATCTCAAATTTAGATCCTTCTTCTTAAAAATGTATTGCAAGCTCTTATGATCAATATATATGTCAACGTGAACCCAATACAAATAGTGGCGTCATATGTTCAAAGCAAATACAACCGCTGCTAGCTCAAGATCATGAGTTGGGTAATTTTTCTCATGTGGTCGTAGTTGTCTGGATGCATAAGCATTTATGCTACCATGCTATGTCAGCACACACCCTAATCCAACTCTTGAAGCATCACAATACACTGCATATCCCTTGGTACCTTCTGGAAGTACTAGAACAGGTGCAGAAGTTAGCTTATTTTTCAGTTCTTGGAAGCTCCTTTCACATGCATCATTCCATTGGAACTTGGTTGCCTTATGTATCAACTTGGTTAGAGGTGCAAAAATGGAAGAAAAACCTTCAACAAACCTCCTACAGTAACCTGCCAAACCTAGGAAGCTCCGAACTTTTGTGGGCGTTGTTGGTCTTGGCCAATCTTTCATAGCCTCTATCTTTTATGAATCAACCCTTATTCCTTCCTCGGATACAATATGGCCCAAGAATTCCACTGATTGCAGCCAAAATTCACATTTATAAAACTTGGCATATAACTGTCGATCACGAAGAACCTGTAACACTTGTCGTAAGTGATTTGCATGGTCCTCTTCTAACCTTGAGTATACCATAATATCATCTATGAATACTATCACGAACATATTCAAAAATGGCTTAAATACCCTATTCATCAGATCCATAGAAACTTCTGGTGCATTTGTTAGCCCAAATGACATAACAAGAAATTTAAAGTGATCGTACTGTGTTTTGAAAGAAGTCTTAGGTATATCTTCCTCCTTCACCCTCACTTGGTGATACCTTGATCTTAGGTCAATTTTTCAAAAACATTTGGCACCCTATAACTGATCAATTAAATCATCAATCCTGAGGAAGGGGTATTTATTCTTAATTGTCACCCTATTCAATTATTGATAGTCGATACACATTCTCAAGATGCCATCCTTTTTGCGTACAAATAGCACTGGTGCACCCCAGGGAGACACACTAGGTTTTATTAAATCCTTCTACAATAAGTCTTTTAATTGCTCTTTTAATTCACGCAACTCTGCCAGGGCCATTCTATATGGAGGGATAGAAATAGGTTGAGTGCCTGGAAGTAGGTCAATACCAAAATCTATTTCTCGTTCAAGAGGTAAGTCTGGAAGTTCTTCAGGGAACACATCAACAAACTCATTCACTACATGGACTGATTGAAGAGTTGGCGATTCTTCCTCCATATCCCTTACTCTAACCAAATGAAATATATAACCCTTATACATCATCTTTATGGACTTAAACTAAGAGATAAACATCCCCTTTGGTTCCCCAACATTGCCTTCCCATTCAAGAACTGCCTCATTTGGAATGTGGAAGTACACTTTCTTAGTTCTGCAATTCATGGTGGCATAGCAAGAAGATAACCAATCCACACCCATTATAACATCAAATTCCACCATTTCTAACTTAATAAGATTAGCCAATGTGTCACGGTCACAAATATTATATATCCTTCTAGCCATAATAGATTCACCGGTTGGTGTAGACATTCAAATGGTTTATTCAATAATTTAAGTGTTCTCTTAAGTTTCCCAGCAACTAGTAGGGTGATGTATCATAGTGTATAACCAGGGTCAATTGATGCATATACATTATGAGAGAATATGGATAATCTACCTGTGACCACATCAGGTGAAGCTTCCAAATTTTGCCAACTCCCCACAGCATAAGTGCGATTCTGGACCCCGCTAGAGCTAGCTGCTCCTCTAACACCTCTACCACGACCCATAGGTTCTTGTTAACCCCTACTTAATGGAGGAACTGTCGATGATGATACAACAACTGACCTAGTAGATTGTGCTGTATCACCCATATGCCTCTTCGGGTAATCTCTCATCATGTGCCCTGGCGCACCACACCAATAACAAACATCTGTACCAACACGACATATACCCGGATGACTTCTCCCACACTATTTACAGGGCTGCCTATGAGTCATTAGCTGTCCTGCCGATCCTCCTATTATCCGTGTACCTTGTCCCTCACCCCGTTGACCAAACTGATTACTTCTAGACCCTTGAAGCTATGATGGAGCACTGGCTGCGGAATAGGAGAATGATGGCCTAGGCAGTCTGTTAGAAAATTGAGGCCTAAACTCACCTTGGGATGGTGTAAACTGCCCTGAAGATTTGCTCCTCTTGGACAGCGCCCTTTCTAACTACTGTGTCCTTCTCCTTTGCCTTTGATCCTCCAATTTCTGTGCAAATGCTTGCATTCTCGCTATATCCACGTCTTTATTCAATGTGGCAATGGTACAGTCTCTGGCTAGATACGTATCCAATCTATCCATATATCGATGAACTTTGTCTACCATGGTAGCAACTACATTAGGAGCATTCCTGGATAGGGAAATAAATTGGAGGCTATACTCCCTCATGCTCATATTCCCCTAGTGGAGATTCAGGAATTGATCTACATGGGCCTCTCAGATCTCTAATGGCAAATAATGGTCAAGAAAGGCCTCTCTGAACTCTTTCCAGGTGGTTTGAGGAGCATATATATCTTTGTATTGCTTCCAAGTTTCATACCACAATATTGCCACACCTTTCAACCTATATGCTACTAACTCGACCGCTTCTGTACCATTCACATGAATCACATCTAAAGTGCGCTGAATCTGATTAATGAAGTCTTGGGGATCTTCAGTGGGATCAAACCCAGTGAAGGCTGGAGGGTCCAAATTAAGGAAGTCTCATATTCTCATGCCAGCTGCCCTATTTGCACCACCTGTACCCATAACTGGACCATCCTATCATTGGCCTTGGAAAGCAACTATGCGAGTCAGTAGTTGAACTACATTTCTCAGATCCTACGTTGTAGCATCAATAGGTGGTTTTGGGGGAATTTCACTATTTCTGGGTTCATCAGGAGTTGGAGGGGTTAGAGATGTCCATGACATTGGCTCATCTTGAGCCTCATTTCGTTGTCTCACATGACTGCGCGAACCAGCCACCACTTCTACTATCTTTCCTTTACCTTTGTTCTTCCCGGTTTCTGACATACTTGCTCGTTGTACAAAATAATTTAGGGGTTAGACATAATTCACCTAGCTCTATGGAACGATCTAAAGAATGAAAGGAAAGTAACAACTCCTAAATGCCACGTAGCCTCCTACTTATAAATGTGGTGCACAACACATCGATAAACAAGACTCTACATTGACACGGCCTTGTAGACTCTCTAGAATGACCCATTCTGATACCACTTCTCTCATGCCCCAAGTCCCGTTAGGCGGACTGGCACTCGTTGCCGATAAGGCTAGGGAGAACCAACCTATGTTTATGCACTTTCTATATATTTTATAAAGGATTTCTATATTTAACATGTCTTTATGCAAATAAACAGTGACACAAGCCAAAAGGAAATGCATGTGACTAGGTCGTTGAGGCCATGGTGTCGAAAGTACGAGATATGACCACACTTTAATTTACATAGTCTACAAAAGGCTCTAGCTATGAGAAAGTATCTGATAAGGGTTGAGACAGGCCCTTCCCTCAATTAACTATACAATGCAAACATATAACCTTTAGACACACACAAAGCTCAGAAGCAACCTGGAGCTTTGTAACAACAGTTCGATGTCCTGGACTCTACTGGGGAGATTTACTAGTACCTGTACATGCAGCATGAAATGCATGTCCTTCGTAAGGGATGTCAGAACGAGATGATGTACCGAGTATGTAAGGCTTAAAGTATTGTATATGAAGTAACAACTTCAAATGAAACTATGCACTGGTGTGGAATAAGAGACCACCTTTGGATATACTTTGGGATCGTATACTTTATGCTCTTTATATTACTTTACCTTTACTATATAATCTGTGCATATCATGTACTATAAATGACCAAATGATAGTGGTAAAATGTATTGGGATCGTCCCTGGCTAGGTTCTTCCTTAACCCCTCGGGCTACCACTAGTGATTGGATCGTCCCTGGCTAGGTGATGTTTCCACCCTTCGGGCTACCACCCATCAAACACTATATACTTTACTTTATCTTTCAATTACCTTTGAGAAAATTATTTGGTGATCACAATTTTAGAGCTATAGGGATGTATGTATAACATGTGACATGAAAATAATCATACAAGACAATATGGCAATGAAGAGAGTATGTTAGATAAACAATGAAATGCATATAAAATGAAAGAAAACTCATGAACTTTGTTTGCAACAAGAACTCATATACTTTGTATCCACGTATGTATGTAGATTTGAAGATAACTATATATATAGGGGCATATGAATATGTGCAAGAGCGAAGACATGGCTGTTAGTCATGTTGGAGTAGATAAATGCCTTTACTTACGGAGGGATCTATGTCTCATGCCAAAAGATACGAAATCAAGTAGCCTTATATACCACGTTGTATGACCTCGTTACTACCTTGGAGTGGATGCTTTTCACTCAAATATTTATCTACAGCATATTAGGCAATAAGACTAGTATTACAGCAACACAACACTTCTAGGCAGTCCAACATTATAAAAACGATCACCCGGACAGCAAGCTTTCAATTAGCGACGCAAAGGCATTTCTTAAAACTTTTCACTTATAAACGTACTTTCTAACAACCATTCTTATGTACATGTTATGTATATATTATTTACAGAACCTTAATAGTCCTACAACAACCCACAAAGCACAACACATAACAATTCCTCACAACATATAAACAAGCATCATAATGTTATATCCTTTCACCACACTTTGACGTCAACAATCCCGAAACTATTTTAACTTTACCTAAATTATTTCCAATGTTTTTACCATATAAAACCAGTATATAAATAGTCCACAGATAGTCCCAAAGCTGGGAAAGGTCGTGGAACAACATATCACAATTCTACACAACCTACAAATGGACAGCATAACGTTACCATCCTTCGCTACATTTCGACGTCGACCATTCCAAACCTTTTCCAACTCTACCCAAACTGTTTCAACAACATTTACATATACAAACAATGCTAATATAGTCTTAGAATAGCACCCAAGAAGTCATAAAGGACATGAGCTAATAGCTTTCCATCCAACATCCCACAAATAGCAATCAACATTACACTTAAGATAGCACAATAAAACTAGGTTGTTAAATGAAATCAAAATCAGGGAAGCAACCTTAGGGTACTGTATATAACTCAAACCATGTTAAGAACATCAAATTCTCTTCATAATACAGCCCACAAACCATAAAGAAGTCACTAAAACAAAAGGCAAGTGTGCAACAATTTTCTGGACACATGATGTCCATAATTTCCAGCATGACATATTATCATATATATCTTGATTTTTATGAAGAAACCTTACTAAAAATTCAATTATAATCACTTATGTTTATCTTCCAAGTTGAAGAATTCCTTAAGAACCCTAAAAGAGTTGTTTGGCTGCTGCTTTGCTAGGTTTGAGAAAAGTTCAGAGAGAGAGTTTCAGAAAGATGAAATATTTTTTTCTAAGTGTAAGAGGGACTAAAAATTACTGCTTGTGATCCCTATTTAAAGGTCTCATTTGGATGACTTTCCTTGGGATTCTTAACCACCAAATACCATATAATATTGGGCTAATTATGCAACAGCTAGTTACCCAAAATTGGGCCTAAATGGGCATCAAATTTGATGGACCTAGTCTGCCAATTTCCAAGTTTCCTCTTAATCCGTTTTTGGCCCAAACGTCAAGTAGTTTGGGATATACTTGGGATTTTCTTTACATTATTCTTGCGATAACAATAAGGTCCATTTATGATGCTAAAGCATAGGCTAAAATTACACCCTTAACATAGACTTTATCCACAAACGGACTTGGACAAATTTGATGTCGAACCTCGTCTCCGTTTAACTAGCAAATTCAAGCTAAGCAAGTAGGTGACTCACCTACTAGATTATTAATTCATACAAACACCTTAATTCTCTTACTTTTTTTAGGGTTGTGATATCCTCAATTTAACATAAAACACATATACACTCGACCCTCTTAAGCATTAGACACCCATATCGCCCGTTAAAACGAGAATCAAGCACTTTCAAGAATGGACACTAATTTGACCAATTCATATCATGATTTATTTCACACAGCATTAGTACATGTAAAATGTGAGGTGTTACAGCACTGATGGATTGGGGGCATCAGGGCTATCCCCAAGGGTCCTCTCCCTTTCCTTGAACTATTTGCCAGCACCGAAATTGTAGCCATTATTGAAATGATCGGGTCATAAGGGATGGGTATTTATTTTTGATAAGATATGATATTGGAAATCCTTCTGAAATGATTGGGCTATAAGGAAGGTGTCCATCCATCGGAATGACTGGGTCGTAAGGGCTGATTTAGATTACCATGGCAAGCAATCTTCTCCTACTGATGGGAGGTCTTCATTGGACTAAATCATGTAAAGCTCGCATAGGTTTGATTTGTTGATTATAGTCCATCCCCACTATATATGAGTATTTGTCCATTTCATTTATCATTAGTTTCATGGCATATCATATGTTACACCTCTTGTTATATATCTCTTTCTATGTTATGTGCCCTTGTCATCTAATATTGAATATGGGATTGGTAAGTCATATACTTTGCATGCCTACATACTTAGTACATTCAAACGTACTAACGCATACTTTTGCCTATGTGATATAACCATGTAAGGATCGAGGACTACGTTCATCTACCGTACAATGTCTAGCTTGGATCTTGAGTTTTGCTTGCTGTGGTAAGTCTTATCTTCCTAGGACAAACCACCTTAGCTCTACCTATGATGTTTTACTTATGTTATTTACTTTGAGGGTGAGCTTGGGGTATGTCTGGCCCCCATCCTATCTTATGACTAGAGGCATTATTGGACATCTTGGAAAACTCCTTTACAATTATATGCTAAGTGTTATGATTGGAGGTTATGTTATGGCTTGCGCTATCTATTGGTTATCATTATTTGATCTGGTTATGAGCTTTTTGATGGTTATATGTATGATGTGAAAAATTTGAAGTCTCGAATTACCCCTATAGTGTGAGTCATATTTACCCGCCCCTTAGTATTTATGTGCTACATGCTTTATGAATTCATGTTACTCCCACTGCCTATGACATCCCCATAGCTTGACTCCTATTCTCCCATCCCTTAGAAATTATGTATTTATTTTTTATTATACTTTCAAACTGATGATCTATGGATAGATGCTATGAGGCTTATTTGGGGACTTTCGGGTTTCTATTTTCCATGTCACTCCTAGACTCTAGGTCTGAGTCGTTACAAGCTTGATATTAGAGTACTAGCTTTGTAAATGATCCTCAGAGTCTAATGTGTCAGGTCAAGTAAAGTCCTATTCATGGATGTGAAGTGCACCATGCCTATGAGTGGGAGGCTATAATGACATTTTAGGAATTATCTCACTTCATCTATGGATCATATGTTTGGTTTTCCTTGTTTGATGATGTCATTGCTCCATTACAGAAGATGACTCGAGAAAGATCTTCCCTACTAAGACTGGACCCAGCTAATGAGGGTCAAGTATTTCAAGGACCTATGGAAGATCTTATCTCTAATGGTGAATTTCTTATGTCCTTTGCTATGCTTTCCTAGGTGATGACTTCTCATACTAGGAAGATAAATCTTTCTAGGGATCCCACCTCGGCTTCTAGGGTGAGATTTCATCCGAATAAATCCTCCAGAGTTCAATGGGTCAAAAGCTGATGAAGATGATCAAGAGTTCATTGATGAGCTCACCAAGGTGTTGAATATTATGAGCATCACTTTCGAGGAGAAGTCTGAGTCGGCCACTTATCAGTTAAAAGATGTGGCTCAAGTGTGGTACACCCAATGGATGATGGAGAGGGTTTGTGGTAATGTTGTTAATTGGGAGGAAGTCAAGTTGGCCTTTTTGGATCATTTCTTCACACTTAAACTTAGGGAATCCAAGATAACTGAGTTCATTAACCTCAAATAGAGTGGTATGAGTGCGAGGTGCCATGCCATCAAGTTCACTATGCTCTCTAAGTATGCTCATATGCTTGTGGCTAACCCTCATGCGAGAATGCCACAAGTTCATTTTTGGTATCTCTGAATTTGGTAGTGAAAGAGAGTCGTGTCGCCATGTTAATCTAGGAGATGGAAATCTCCATGCTAATGGTATATGCAAAGCAAATTGAAGGGAAGAAGCTCACAGAGAGGAACATAATCCTAAGAGAGCCCATTATGATGGTGGGTTCTCCGACTCCAAGAGTGGTGGTCATGGTCGCTTCCAATAAGGCCAAGGTTCTAATGCTTGGGTTACTAATGCTAGGTTGCCTCCTCCTAAGGCACCGGTTAGTAGTGTTCCATGGTTTCCCTAATGTGAAAAGTATGGGAAAATCACTTGGGTGCTTGTTGGAAGGAGTTAGGTGCATGCTATGGGTGTGATGATAAAAACCATAAGGTTGTTTATTGTCCTAAGAATACTCAGAGAGGTCAGGGTCAAGTGGCTCAAGGTGGACAAGGCCAATGAAGAGCTCAACAAGGTGCTGCCCAAAGGAACAACAAGTTATATGCTCTTCATGCACGTCAGGAAGTTGAGGAAGCTCCGGATGTTGTGACTATTATGTTAAAAGTCTTGACTTTTTTGCTTATGCTTTGCTTGACCCAAGTGAAAAACAATCTTTTCTAAATACTCTGTTGGCCATTAAGTTTGGCTTGAGTCCCTAATTTTTTAGGGATCCTTTTTTCAGTTTATACCCCCATGGGTGAATTTTTTGTTGCTCATAGAGTTTATTAGGGTTATCCTATTTCTGTGTTGTATAAAGTCTTTCTGTGTGATCTTGTGGAACTTGAGATACTTGATTTTGATGTGATTCTTGGGATAGATTTGTTGCATACATCGTATGCCTCTATAGATTGTGAACTCGAAAGATTAAGTTCCAACCTCCAAGTGAGCCCGTTCTTAAATGAAGGGTAGTGACTCCTATTAAAGTTAGTTTGTTTCCTACCTTAAGGCCTGGAAGATGATCTCCAAGGTGTGTATTTATCATATTGTGAGGGTTAAGGATATGGAGTCTGAATCACCTACCCTTGAGTCAATTCTAGTGGTGAATGAGTTTCCGAATGTGTTTCCCGAAGACTTGCCCAGTATTCCCCCTGAAAGAGAAGTAGACATTGGCATAGATCTTCTCCTGGATTCTCAACCTACTTCTATAAATCCTTATGTATAGCACCGGCGAGTTGAAAGAGTTGAAGGATTTGTTGGAGAAAGGTTTCATTAGGCCAAGTATATCTCCATGGGGTGCTCCGGTGTTATTTGTAAGGAAGAAAGATGGATCTCTTCGGATGTGCAATGATTATAGGAAATTGAATAAGGTAACCATCAAGAATAAGTACCCATTGCCCAGAATCGATAACTTGTTTGATCAACTTCAAGGGGCTACCCATTTCTCAAAGAGTGACCTTCTGTCCCCGATCATCAGTTGAAGATTAGGGAGTGTGATATTCCCAAGATGGTTTTTTAGACTAGGTATGGACACTTTGAATTTGTAGTGATGTCCTTTGGTTTTAACTAATCCTCTGAACGTGTTTATGGATATTTTAAATCATGTGTTCAATCCTTCATTGATAGTTTTGTGGTTGTGTTTATATATGATATCTCATTTATTCCCGGAGTGAGTGGGAGCATATGGATCATTTGAGGTTGGATCTTCAAACCTTGAGGGAGGAGAGGTTATATGTCAATTTTAGCAAATGTGAGTTTTGGCTGGGTGAAGTGGATTTTCTTGGCCATGTGGTGTTCGTTGATGGTATTAAGGTTGACTCAAAGAAGACTGAGGCCATGAAGAATTGGACTAAACCATTTACTCCTTCAATATTCAAAGCTTTCTTGGGTTGGCTAGCTATTACAGGAGGTATGTTGAAGGATTCTTATCTATTGCATCTCTATTAACTAAGTTGACCTAAAAGAATAAGTTCATGTGGTCGGATGAATATGAGAAGAGTTTTCAAACTTTGAAGGATCAGCTTTCATTGGCTCCTGTTTTGACTTTACCAAATTGCTTAGATGGGCTTGTGGTGTATTGGGATGTTTCTCGGATTAGTTTAGGTTGTGTACTTATACAACATTGTAAAATGATAGCTTATGCATCAAGGCAATTGAAGGTGCATGAGCGTAATTACCTGACTCATGATCTTGAGTTAGCAGCGGTGCTATTTGCTTTGAAAATTTGGAGGCACTATTTGTATAGGGTGCATGTTGATGTCTTCACCGATCATAAGAATGTGCAATATGCGTTCACTCGAAGGGATCTTAACTTGAGGAAAAGGAGATGGTTGGAACTCCTTTAGGACTACGACATGAGTGTACAATATAATCTCGGTAAGGCCAATGTTGTAGCTTGGCTCATGTTGAGGAGGAGAAGAAGGAGTTGGCAAGGGATGTTCACTGATTAGCTAGATTGGATATTAGGTTGGCTGACCCTAATGATGGCGGTGTTCATGTTCAAAATGGAGCCAAATCCTAAATGATCGTTGATGTACAATATTAAGCAATATCTAGATCCATCATTGGTTGAGTTGAAGAAATTGGTTGCCGAAAAGAAGATAAAGGTATTCTCCCAAGAGGGAGATTGTGTGTTTCTATATCAAAATCGATTATGTTTTCTGGATATGGATGATCTTAGGAATGTGATTATGAGTGAAGCCTATAACTCTCATTATTCTATTTTTTCAGGATCTACTAAGATATATCGAGATTTGAGAGAGGTGTATTAGAGGCATGGTATGAAGAAGGACATAGCTAGGTTTGTTTCCAAATACCCTAATTGTCATCAATTGAAGGTAGAGCACCAAAGGCTTGATGGGTTAACTTAAGACATTGAGATTCCTACTTGGAAGTAGGAAGGTGTGAACATGGACTTTGTGGTTGGGTTACCTCGGACTCAAAGGCAATTTGACTCAATTTGGGTTATCGTTGACCGGATGATTAAGTCGGTTCACTTCCTATCGATCAAGACTATTTTTGGTGCCGAAGAATATGCAAGGTTGTATATCCAAGAGTTGGTGAGGTTTCATGGTGTGCCTAGGACTATCATATCAGATCGTGGTACCCAATTTACCTCCTACTTTTGGAGGTCGTTTCAGAGAGGACTTGGTACTAAGGCGAAGTTGATCATCGACTTTATTTCTCAAAATGATTGGCAAGCCGAGAGGATAATAAAAACATTAGAGGACACATTGAGGGATTATGTGTTGGAGTTCAAGGGTAATTGGGATGATCATCTTCCACTCATCGAGTTTGCTTATAATAATAGCTTTTATGCTAGCATTGGTATGGCACCATTTGAGGCTTTGTATGGTAGGAGATGTAGGTATCCAATGGGGTGGTTTAAGTTGGGAGAGGTTGCTTTGATTGTCATGGATTTCGTGTTGGAGTCTATGGGGAAAGTGAAGTTGAGTAGAGAAAGGTTGAAGACAGCACAAAGTCGTCAAAAGTCCTATTTGGATCTTAGGAAAAGAGACCTTGAGTTTCATGTTGGTTATTGGGTATATGTGAAGGTCCACCTAGGAAGGGTGTGATGCGCTTTGGTAAGAAGGGAAAGCTGATTCCTTGGTATGTAAGCCCTTATGAGATTGTGGAGCAAATGGGGAATGTGGCATATAGGTTAGAGTTGCCTCCGGATTTGAGCTCTATTCACCTGGTCTTCCATGTATTTCTGTTGAGAAAATTGATTGGTGATCCTAGTACTATTATGCCTTTGGAAAGTGTGGAGGTTGAGGAGAACTTATCTTATGAGGAAATTTTGATAAATATTTTGGATAGAAAAGTGAAATGGCTTCGTAACAAGGATGTGGCTTCGGTTAAAGTGCTTTGGAGAAATTAACATATGGAGAGTGCTACATGGGAGGCGGAGTTGGACATGATGAAGCGATATCCCCATCTTTTCCAATCTACTCAAGTATATGGTATTAGGTTCTTCTTTTCCCAAGTGGTCCTAATTCAGTAACTCCTGAGTTTCATGACATGACATGCATACATGTGCACTAAAATGATTTTCATGATGTTTTGAATAGTTTGAAAACATTTTAATATGAATTTTAATGACCTTATGATGAGATGAAAATGCATTGTACCTTGTGTTTTGATGTTTCATGTTCTAAATCAAGCCTTTCAAGCCTTATTCTTGCAAATTTGAGGATGAATGTTCCCAAGGGGGAGATGATGTAAGGACTTGGATGTTGTACGACCTCGTTGGAGCTACAAAATTTTGGTTTCAGGAAGTTTTAGACCAAGGCGTTGCTCCATGGGAGCTCTCACGATCGGTGTGATGTCACACGGCCCATGTGAGCCTCCATAAAGTGGCCCTTGGCATTGTGAGGGTGTTTGGCTCTTAAACATGGAGTTTCTAACTAAGGCACACCACACATAGACCCCTCACGGCCTGTGTGACACCTCAAGGACCATGTGGTGGGTCGTGTGGTGGCCCTTGGTTGAAAATTCAAAGTTTTGGGACCAAGTAAAGTCACACCGCTAAGTACACAGCCTGTGTAAGGTTACACGGCCCATGAGACATCTTGTTGGGTACACGGCCCGTATGGCTTCATGCGGCTCGTGTGACTCTCTATATGGATGATTTCATCAAAATTTTCTATGGGAATATCATTTCGGACCTTTGTCAAGCATAGTTTTCTAAGTGTTGGTTCACGGATGAGTATACGGTCCGTGTGGTGTGTCACGGACCATATAACCTCCCTTGAAGTGACAATGTTCCATTTTTCAATTCGTTTCATTAATGGCGTTTTCATAAATACAATTTATTTAAAGGTTTTCTATGACTTCCTATGCTACCTAAAGTAGATGCTTTAGGTATAGCCTTCCCATGCTTCCTACCTTAGGCACACAAACTCGACCATTAATCCTCGATATACCTTCAAAATCAATAGAATATGCTTTTGTTTCTCCCCTCAACGACTTATAATGAATGAAGCATCAAGCAATGAAGACCTAGCCTGCACAAAGGCTAAAATACTCTAGGGAGGAGAAATATCCAACCGAACCAGCTATCTATCAAGTGACAAAACTCCTAAAGCTAAGGGCCTCTCCTTCGCCCTCAAGAATTCCAAACTCCCCATACTCGAGGCCCTCCAGGCCAAAGCATCTGTCACCACGTTCTCCTTGCCCGATTGATATAGGATAGAGATGTCACAGTCTTTTAACAACTCCAAGCATCGAAGCTATTTCATGTTCAAATGAGGCTGAGAAAAGATATCGGTAAAGATCTCACAGTGCACCACGTAGAGATAATATTGCCACAACATCAATACAAACACCACCGCAGCCAACTCTAAATTATGGGTCGGGTAGTTTCTCTCATGCAGATTCAACTGTCTAGAAGCATATGCTATCACTCTCCCCTTTTGCATCAATACTCCACCCAAACCTACTCTAAAAGCATCAGAATACACCACAAAAGGTACTCCCTTCTCGAGAAAAGCAAGAATAGGTGTTGAGGTCAATAAATCTTTAAGCTTTTGAAACCTCGCCTCACACTCCTCTGACCACTGGAAAGACACATCCTTTTTGGTGAATCTAGTAAATCTTTAAGCTTTTAAAACCTCGCCTCACACTCCTCAATCACAGATATCGGCCTATCCCACTCACAGACTGCTACTACCATGGTCGTATCTACCCTAATGCCATCTTTTGTCACCATATGCCCAAGGAAAGTTGCATACTTAAGCCAAAACTCACACTTTGAAAACTTGGACTTCTCCTCTCTCAACCTTTAGAGCACAATCCTCATATTCTACACAAGGTTAAACTCACTCTTAGAGTAAACCAAGATGTCATCAATAAATACAATCACAAATATATCCAAATAAGGCTTGAACACTTGGTTCATCAATTCCATAAAAGCGGTTGGAGCATTAGTCAATCCAAAAAACATAACTATAAACTCATAATGACCATAACGAGTCATAAATGTTGTCTTCGGAATGTCAGACTCCTAAACTCTCAACTGATGATAAGCCGACCTCAAATCAATATTGGAAAACACCAAAGCACCCTGCAACTGATCGAATAAATCATCAACACGAGGCAAAGGATACTTGTTCTTGATGGTCATTTTGTTCAGTTGACAATAATCAATACACATGTGTATAGTGCCATTCATCTTCTTCACCAACAAGACAGTAGTACCCCATGGAGATACACTCAGATGGATGAACCTTTTCTTCAACAAATCCTCTATTGCTCTTGTAGCTCCTTTAACTCAGCCGGAGCCATCCGATAGGGGGCAATAGAAATGGTCATAGTATCCGGCTCCACAACAATAGCAAAATCAATATCATGATCGGAGGTACACTTGGAAAATTAGTTGGAAACACATCCATAAACTCCCTCACAACCTTGGTGATCTCCAATAATGGTGACTTTTGAATACAAGCTCAAACATGAGCCAAGTATGATAAACACTCCTTATCCATCAACCTCGAGCATGTATATGAGAGATCATACCCTTGGGATAAAAACTAGCCTCACCAGCCCACACTAACTAAGCCAAACCAGGACAAGACAGAGTCACAGTCTTCACATAACAATAAAGAATGGCATGATAAGGTAACAATCAATCCATATTCAATATCACATTGAAGTCAACCATATCAAGTAACATCAAGCCAACAATAGTATCTCTCCCCAAGAATGTAACAATACAACCACATTACACCAGTTTCACCACTAAAGACTCACTTATCAAGGTAGAAACAATAATATGCTCGGTAAGAGGCGCATACATAATGCCAAGATCCATGGCAAAAATAAGTTGATACATATAAATAAATAGAGATTGGATCAAATAAAACCGAAGCAGAACAGTGGAACAACAAAACTATACCTGTAATGACTGCACGGGAGGTCCCTACCTTTGCTCGATCTGAAACTACATAGAATATTCTACGTCTCCACTAGATTGTGGGCCTCCTAAAGATATCCTATTATCCCCTTGGCAAAATGTTAGATCCTTTCAAACTCTATAGGGATGCTAGATAAGGCATGCCTGGAAAGCTCATAAAATCTAGCCTCATAATCAGACACCAACATAGCTCCCTGTTGTAGCTGATCAAACTCATCTCGCCTACTAGCCTGAAGACCATAAGGAACAAACCTCTCTAAGAATAGTAATATAAATTAATTCCAAGTCAATGTCAGTATCCAATAGGTCTACGAGCCAAAATTGATCTCGACCACTCCATGGCCAAGCCAGTAAACTGATTGGAGGTATATGTAACTCTGTGTGACTCAAGAATAGCCAAATTACACAACTAATCCTGGAAGTCAGAAGCAAATCATAAGCTCATGTTACAATCACATATTTACAAAGGCATTAGTAAGTCATAATCAAGCCAATATCATTTAAGCATACAAGGACAACTTTAGAAAGAACTTACTAGGATACATGGATGAATATAGTTGTGAATAAGGAAATCATATAAACTTGGGACATACATGAAATATAGGGACTCAAATCAGATACCATAGAAGAAACATCTTTGAAGTATGAGGAGGACATACATGTGGGTGATCCTTTATAGAATGTGAGATAATGTATAGTAGAAATAAAGTACTTACCCTTACTTGAAAGCATAATAAGACACATGGAATAAGATTAGTGAGAAAACACATGTTATTATGAACAATTAAAATAGTAATATCCTTGGGTGAATAATACATCAGTTTACATAAAAGGACATTATTTTATGCAAGAAACATTAATAAGCATAATGGAGACCACCTTATATACTTGAAGACATAGCCATATACCTTTAGGAGAAATACCATTTGAACTTGTGAAACAATGAGTCATAGAAACCTTAAAACACCTTTGGACATAATATAAAGGAACCATCATAAATCATCATAGATGGACACCTTGGGAACATAAGGAGAACTTGAGCATAAATGAGAGTATCCTTTAACCGACATAAACCAAATGAGCTAAAACCATGGAGTCTCGATGTTTTTCCTACACCGGAGAAAGGGGAAGATCAGTTGCCAGATAACCTCCTAAGATGCCTTAGTGGATCCATTAAAGCCTGCTATTGAGCAACCTCTACAATGGGTTGGTCTAGAAATTAACCTCTGCTAGCGGGTGACTCTTATTTCCTACGGTGGCACATAGTTATGGGACAATAGGATTCTGACAACCGTCTTATGCCTCTTCAACTGGGAAGCTTCTACATTCATCCCAAAGTCTACTTAGTGCTAAGTAGAACTCTCATGGAATAATCATAAGTATGAATCATAGAATTATTAGTGGAGAGGACAGAGGTATTCTACTAACCCATTCGATGAATTTTTTGAAAGAATGGAAATAAATTTTACTACCCCGACCCATAAACATTTAAAACATTAATCATCATCATAAAGATAGCTACTCTGTGTTTACTAAGCCTTTATTATTGGCTTACATCACAATCTTGTCTATGCCTCTACAATCGGCTCATCATCTCATATCCCTCTACTAATGGGCTATCATAGTCTCATAATCATAGCTAGGTGGGGACTCACATTTCTTTCATTCATTAATTCTTGCCTCCAACGAGTCTAGTCCCAAACAACATTGAGACAGGGGTATAGTCATAACATGCATAAACTTGTGCACCATAACGTCATTTAGAGGACCTATCAAAAATGCATATCTTTCATATACTTCAATGTGATTTAATATACTTGACAAACCTTATCATTCATAATAATGTTTTATAAAGAAAGGAATACATAACTTACATAAAGCTTCACAATATTCTCAGGAAGTAATAACATAAATGATGACTCTTAACATTTAGGACCTTCATGTTCTTACATAACATGGATTGGCACTTCCATCTTTCATAAAAGATGCTTCGGGACTTCCTTCTTTCACAAAATATCCGCTTCATATAGGTTAAGTCCAAAAATAAGATTTGCATGTTTAAAAACACGTAAACATGAAATTCATATATATCATGCATACATAAGATAGGACGTAATCATTGAGAATCATTCAAATCAACCCAACTTGATCTTTGTAAAATTCTAACTAGAATAATCATGATTTTCAACTCAATATTCATCATAGGACATCACATGAATGTAATATTCTTCATATAACTAAGAATCCATCATAAATTACATGATTAAATCAACTTTTCGAAACTTCACAGCATACATAAATCTCAAACCCAAAATATTATAAAAAACTTGAGCTTCGTGAAGGGATGGGGCTCCACAAATCAAACTCACATACCTTAGCTGAAGATCTACAAAAATATCATGAACTTTGATGAAGAAACCCAAAACCCTAGCCTTTCCTTCAATGGAGGACCTTGGGAGGTTGAGAGGATTTGAGACTTAGGTTTTAAGAGAACGGTTTAGGAATGGGAGAAAATGGGGTAGCATAAAATCATCTAGGGCGTAAAGAGGCCAAAACGACATATCATTGGATTTAGGATTTGAAGAAATGACAAAAATACCATTTTTAAAACTGGCCAGATCGTTCCTACAAAACCTTGTTTATGGGCTGTAGGTCAACCCATGGTCGTAGAACCTGTTCATCAGGTAACACACTTGAAATCCTTGAAATTGAATCTTGCTAGACCCAAATGGCGAAACCTTCTTACAGTTCATATAAGAAAATATGGGTTGTGGTTGGACTCGTAGATTCCCTCCACACTTGGCCATTTTTCCCATCTCCTTGGACCCGTTGCACAAAGGGATTCTACAAGTCGTGCTATGCTCTATGGGTTGTGCTAGTAACTTGTAGGTCTCCTTCCAGCAACTCCAAAACTTCTTCAAGTCAAGGCCCTCATCGACAAGCTCATCTACGGACCATATAACCACTTATAACCCATACGTCTCCCCCATAAATTTGACTGTGGGTCATTTTTTAGGCCAACTTTCTGCACTCTTAGGCTCATAAACTGGGGATCATTACAATATCCCTCCCTTGGGAATATTTATCCCCGAATGTTAATCAAGCTAGCACGATAAGAGAGAAATGAACATACAAACATAGCAACCCATCATGAATTCAAGTACACAAGTCCAACATCACTTTTATGCATGGTTTTAAAATCTTGGACATCAAACATCATTTTAAATGCATACATAACATGTTTTCATATTTTGCACACAAGATTCTAATTAAGAACCAACTTCATCAATATGCATGTACTAAAATCAAAAATTCATAGGTAACATAAATGATGCATGAGGAGGAACATGAAAACTACCACTTTGCCAACTCCGCAACGCAAGCACTTGCACCAAAAACATCAACTATAGCATCATCACCATAGAACCATCTAGCATCAATCATTACCATATTTGGACGGAACATATAATTACCAGGTAAAGCATTTTAAGCTCTTTCTCTTCTCCTCCTAGTAGTCACGGGCAATCCCTCCTCTTGTGCCCCAACTCACCAAACTTAAAAAAACCTTCTTGTCCTATCAAGCACTCCCCTAACTGCATTCTACCACATTTGTTACAAGTAGGATAGGAGTTTCTCTCTCCCTTATTCCTAGCTTTTGAAACCTTAGTAGGTGATGATTCACCCTCCTCAAAATGTGTCCTCTTTTATTCTCTTGCACTCCATCTTTTCATCCTTAATTTGTTATATAAAAGTCATAAGCTTCGAAATATCCCTTTTATTTACTAAAATAGCAGTCTGGCACTCTTGCATGTGGAGGAACATGAAAACTACCACTTTGCCAACTCCGCAACGCAAGCACTTGCACCAAAAACATCAACTATAGCATCATCACCATAGAACCATCTAGCATCAATCATTACCATATTTGGACGGAACATATAATTACCAGGTAAAGCATTTTAAGCTCTTTCTCTTCTCCTCCTAGTAGTCACGGGCAATCCCTCCTCTTGTGCCCCAACTCACCAAACTTAAAAAAACCTTCTTGTCCTATCAAGCACTCCCCTAACTGCATTCTACCACATTTGTTACAAGTAGGATAGGAGTTTCTCTCTCCCTTATTCCTAGCTTTTGAAACCTTAGTAGGTGATGATTCACCCTCCTCAAAATGTGTCCTCTTTTATTCTCTTGCACTCCATCTTTTCATCCTTAATTTGTTATATAAAAGTCATAAGCTTCGAAATATCCCTTTTATTTACTAAAATAGCAGTCTGGCACTCTTGGATGAGAAAGTTGGATAGCCCCGACATGAATTTACTCATTCTAGCACGAGGTCGGCAACCAATAATGGGGCACATTTGAAGAGTTAGGTGAACTTGAGGGAATACTCCCTCACACTCATATTCTCTTACTTAAGAATGATGAATTCTGCATCTTAGGTTACCTCAACTCCAAAGGAAAGAAGCGATCTAGGAATCCATCTTTGAACTCTCCCCAAGAGAAAGGACCCAATCTTCACTCCTCTCACTTTTTCATTGAGTGTACCATATTTGTATCACCCCTTTTAATTGGAAAGCCGCTAATTCCACCTTATGGTCCAAAGTCACTTTCATAACGGCTAACACCTTGTGCACTTAATCCATGAACTCTTGAGCATCCTTCTACATTTTTTATCTATGGAACTCGAGAGGGTTCATCCTAGCAAAGTCCCTTAACCTTAAAGTAGGAATGAGAGCATTTAGTACATAGGCTCCTTGATTAGCTTCGTTGGTCACATCTGCACCAATAAAGTGAGAGCGGCTCAAAATTTTGTATGAGTTACTCCTTCATCATATGGGTCTTGAGGCATCCTTCTTGGAGGTATTATCTAGAATAGTGCAAAGAGTGATTCGTTAGATAAAGGGAACCTTCAAATAACTCTAAAGAACAACGTGGATCATGAAAGAAGTAAGACAATTCCTAAACACCTATACCCTTCTACACATAGATGTGGCGCGCTTTAAACCTATGGGTAAAACTCTACTCGATGCGATATGTTGGACACCAAGGACCGTTTCAAAATCTCATGCTCTGATACTAAGTTTTTAACGATCTGAGCTAGGGGCCTAGTCATCAAACGATGAATGAGACATCCAGAGGCACCTCACCCAAGCCATCTTAAATATCTTGGGCACTCATAGGCATGAACATAAAGAAATGACATGGGAAACTTTGGGAAACGGGGCTAAGGACCAAAACTTAAAAATCATAATGAAATAAAGAACTAGATACAATCATAGCATGTGTATAACAATACCTCTAGCATAAACATGGCGGGGGCTAAGACATGTTTAAGCTCACCCTAAAATACAATCACACTAAAAGAAATATACAACTGGAACTAAAATATCCTAATACATCAATCTAGAAAAAAAACTAGGATATTCTCTTCGAACTAGAGGATTCACCAACTCTTGTCTTCAATGATTCAAAGCTAGGCATATGAAGGATATGGAGAAGCATCGGCCCCTACATAGTTAAATCATGTAGGCATAAACGTATGCGTCAATGCTTTGAATGTATTGGTATGAAGGTATGCAATCCATGACACGGTAACAATGATAAGATAATTCATGACAAGTCTCATGTTATAATCACATATTTACAAAGGCATTAGTAAGTCATAATCAAGCCAATATTATTTAAGCATACAAGGACAACATTAGAAAGAACTTAGTAGGGTGTATGGATTAATATAATCATGAATAAGGAAATCATATAAACTTGGGACATACATGAAATATAGGGCCTCAAATCATATACCATAGAAGAAATATCTTTGAAGTAATGGAGAAGGAATTCTACTAATCTATTCCATAGGTATTTAGAACATTAATCATCATCATAAAGATAGATCCTATTTCTTGGATAAGCCTCTATTATTAGCTAGTATCAAAATCTTGTCTATACCTCTACAATTGGCTCATCATCCATATCCTTTTACTAACGGGGTATCATAGTCTCATGATCATAGCTAGGTGGGGACTCACATTTTTGATTCATTCTTGTCCCTAATGAATCTAGTCCCAAATAACATATAGATAGGGCTATAAACCTAACATGCATAAGATTGTGCATCATAACCCAAAATAGAGGACCTTTCGATAATGCATAGCTTTCACATACTTCAATGTGTTTCATAACATACTTGTCAAACCTCATCATTCATATTATCTATGACTTATAAAGAAAGGACTTCATGAACTTACATAAATTTTTGTAGTATTCTCATGAAGTCATAACATAAAAGATGACTCTTAACGTTTAGGACCTTCATGTTCTTATTTAGCATGGATTGGGACTTCCTTCTTTCATAAAGCATCAGCTTCATATAGATTAAGTCCAAAACATAGGGATTTGCATGATTAAAGACTTGAAAACATGAAATTCATATACATTATGCATACATAAGATAGGACATAATCATTTACAATCATGCAAATCAACCCAACATGTTATTCTTGTAAAACCCTAAGTAGAATTATCATGAATTTCAACTCAATATTCATCATAAGCCATAACATAATGCTAATATACTTCATATAACTAAGAATGCATCATGAATTACATGATTATATCAAATTTTTGATACTTCACAATATACATAAACCTCCCAAAATAGAATAAGGAACATGTGCTTATGAATAGAAGGGGCTCCACAAATCAAACCCACATATATTAGCCGAAGATCTGTGAAAAAAATCATGAACTTTGGTGAAGAAACTCAAAACCCTAGTCTTGCCTTCAATGGAGGACCTTGGGAGGTTAAGAGGAATAGGGACTTAGGTTTTAAGATAATGGTGTAGGAATGACGGTAAATAGGGTAATATAAAACTGATATAGGGCGTAATAGAGGCCAAATGACATACAATTGGATTTAGGATGTGAAGAAATAACAAAAATACCCTTTTTAAAACTGGCAAGATCGATCCTACGAAAGCCCGTTTACAGGTTATAGGTCAACCTATGGGCTATAGTTCTTTGTCTGCCTGGTAACGAACCAAAAATCCCTAAAACTGACTCTTAGTGGATGCAAAACCTGAAACCTTCTTATGGGCCATATAAGGAAATACCATTCGTGGTTGGACTCGTAGAGTCCCTCCACACTTGGCCATTTTTTCCAACTTCTTGAGCGTGTTCCACGAAGGAATCTACAGGTCGTGCTATTTTTAACAGCCCATGCTGGTAACTCATAGGTCACCTTCCGGCAACACCAAAATTCTTTCAAGTCAAGGCCCTCAACGACGAGCTCACCTACGGACCATATAACCACTTATGACCTATAAGTCTCCCCCGTAAACTTGACTGAAGGTCATTTTTTAGGCCAACTTTTTGCATTCTTAAGCTTTTAAACTGGGGGTCGTTACATAGGCGTACCATCAAATCTAGGAGGACCTAACGGAACAAACCTTTCAAAACTTGTATGCTCCGCAGTAGACATAGCAGCGCTAGCAGAGGATGGTGGTACCATAAATTCAGGCAGTGCAACAGGTGGTGCGATAGAAAAACCCTGAAGTTGTGACCCAGAACTCGGTCAATCAGGCTGAGAAGGAATAATAGAAACCATGGAATTATTCCTTGAAGCTGATGAAGGACCAATATAAACTATAGGTGGATCAACTAGAGCTAAAGAAGGACCAAGTGGCATTGTAGGAGTCGGTGCATCAAGAATAATGGGGGCGAAAAAGATCCCTCAAGCCTAGTAACATACGTAGAAGTATCACCTGAACTAAAGGCATGGCATCGACTGCTGATGGAGTAGATTAGATACGTTCAAAATAGTTGATATGAAGAAATGCAAAATGGAAACAAGACTGAAGTTTTCCCTATCAAGTGCCCCATAGCGTTCCGAAGATGGATATGGATGTCTCCATATCGGTCCGCGAGACTTTACTAGACACCCCACACTTGATTAACGAGCCTAATGGACCTAGAAAACTTGTCACGACCCAAAATCGAATCATAACTAAAGAAAAATAATAGTAAAACAAAACCAACACAACACTCAATTTCAAATCCTAAAACCTAGAGTCACGAGTACAAGAGCATCTAAAGTAACACGAGTGAGAAAATACAAGTTGTCTCAAAGGTAAAATACATTGTAGGAATAGACAAGGAGTCCCAAAGAAACACAACAACTCGAAGTCTGAGTCTCACCACTGAATTTGGTAATGACAAGGAACTCAACACAATAGATCAACTACCCTATGAAGGGCCCTGTGCTTGATCTGCAAGGAGGAAACAGAGTAGGGGTGAATACACCAAAATGCACCCAGTAGGTTCAACCGACTTGGTAAGAGAAATTGACTAAGCATATAATAATGAATAATCATATCACCTGCAAGGAAAAGG
>JAOTQR010112646.1:0-25639 GCA_025774065.1 Solanum ossicruentum | reverse complement strand
ATTTTCTTTCTCTTCTATTTTTTATAAATTATTTATGATAAAGAAAAAATATAATTATTCTTTATTATTATTATAATTAGTAAAATATCTATAATATTATTTCGGTTCTATCAAATTTATATATTTTTTAAAAATGATTTATACATATAAATTAATTTATATAATCAAATTATATTGAAGTTGAGTTAAAATAAATCAATTCTAATTTAATTTAATTTAGAAAATAAAAACTTAGAGTAACAAGTAGCATTTTATAATGTGCACCAATTCAATAATATTTCATAGTATTTTGATTAAAAAAAAGTGCTTAACAATACTTATGTACTAAACGTATTAACAATTTTTTTTGCCTAAACACATTTATTCAAACACGTAACTATTTATTTTTTAAGTAAATTTCAATTTTTTTAAAAAAATATTTTTAAAATACTTTATAGAAGTCATTTTTTTTAACGAATCCAAATATACTGTATGATAATTTAAAAGTAACACCCAATTTCATTTCCTATTAAACAAATGATTAATGTCAAGCATGCTCCACTTTCTACTGCGATCAGTAAATGACCAAAAATAAAATTGATTATCTCATTCCATGATTTTTAAAAGTCTAAAACAGACAAAATTAGCACGTTTTGTGGAAATTTAATCATATAATTAGCTTTCTATAAGTAGGTAGATTCATAATTTACATAAAATATAACACAAAATAAGTTCATTATTATTTCTTATGCTGGATTTAGGGAGAGCGTGTTAAATGGTATTTGACGCAACTTGCAAAGGGATTATTAGCTAGCATTGGGCCTCAAATGTTCTTGGTAAGGTATATTTGGCCCAGAAGTTTCACCATGCTTTTCAAGAATATTTGACTATTTAAACAAAAAATTATTAAAAATATCAATAAGTTGTATTATTATTCTATAGATAAATATTACTTGGAATAAATAAATGATGAGTGTCTTTTATAAAATATAAAAGTTTAGAATAATTTTAAAATACTGCTCCATCTCAAGTTCCCAAATACAATTCTTCAAATATATCTGCCAAGTTTTATTGCCAAATACACTTTGCAAAGCTGACCTTGTGCCCGAAGATACTGATTTCAATTTATGACTTTTGATTATTTCAAATGTACTTAGCCAAACAAAATGGGAATTGCTAGGAGGAAACAAAGAAGATATTTACAACTTGAAAAGAAAACAGAAGAGGAAGAACAATTATGTGTATTCAAGATTTTGTATGGGGTAAAGTAAGGTAATCAACAACCTGTACTTCATTTGCTAACAAGTATTCAAAGAACTTTGTTCATCATTTGCTGTAACATGCACATTCTACTCTCTATTTTCTATTAGTTCCAAATTCTGTTCGTGTTGTTCCGTTTCTGCATCCTGTAGGTATACCCTTGCAGCATGGATCACTATGCCTGGTAAATGGAACAACACAGTGAATGTGCAGCTGACGAAGTCAATATTTCCAATGTTAGCATAGTACAGTATCTCTTGGCTATATATGACAAGGTACCCCATGAACAATATCTGCACATTGTGTATCTTGAACATGCAGTATTCAACAAGTCAGTCATATTATTCATTCAAAACGACTACATTGTATGCATACAACTGCTTACCGTTATCATCCAAAGAGCTGTGTGGCCATCCAAGAGGACGAAAGCAATTCCAGAGATCACTAGAACAAAGCAATATTGAAGGCAACCAATATAGATTTCTCCCCTTTCCGTTGTTGTGATGGCTTTATACAAGAAAGTTCCAATGCCAATTGTTGTACCACCCAAAAGTCTGACCACATAGCTGGAGAGAACAAGCATGAAATGTTCAGATTTTGAACAGAGAAGAGATATTTCAACAATGTATAGAGCTCTTTCAAGTCTTACCGTTGGTCGATTTTGAAGAGACAATTGGTATAAAAGCCCACAGAAGCACCAAATGAATAGGCAGCCAACATCGACAGTAAGACCCTCAAGCCCTGCATAAGACAGAAGATTCACATTATAAGAAGTGACGACTTCAACAAAATCTATGAGCCATTGATCATGCACGTACCAGTCTATCTGTTGGACTAAGGTAAATCAAGATTAGATCTGCTACATAAGAATTACTGTGAACTTCCCCCCGGCTATCGAGACCCATTGAAAATAGGATCCAAAAGTAGAGGTCAACATCGCACAGAAGAGAACAAGATACACCTATATTTATTTTCAGCAACAACCAATCAATAACAGAAAATTTGGCAAACTTCTAAATTTTTTGAGTATCAAAATTCATCAATCATGAAAATATAATAAAATAAAGTAGAATGCTGCTTTATTTCTTCAATCTAACTGCAATGTGATTATCGGCAACACCTAAAGATCTTCTGAGAATCGAGATTGATGAATGACGAGAATTTAAGAATTGGGGATTTAGCATATGATCGTCTTGCTTACTTATTAGAATTAGTCTCACGACTGCCGGCTATTACGATAACTTGGGAAACCCAAAAGAAATCTATAAGTGTGACATTTAATATGGTGACTTCCGAAGTGATTTCTCAACCTATACATAAGGTTATTATGCACCATTGCGAGAGAAACTTGAAGGCATTTGAATAAGATAATTCCTACACTTCTACTCTCCATACTTCTTGTTCTATATCAGCACAAGTCTCTAACCAATTGACATTTATTTCAATCGGGGTTATCGTTTTTTTAAAAGGTTAATCAATTCTTTTTTTGCCAATTTAGGTATTACTATAATATTGTTTTGTCGATATGCTTAAGGTTTAAATTATTATGCTATTTATATGTCATTGACTTATAACTCTAATTCAAATACTTTCCAATATGATGACATGTTCGTTAGAATATTTTCTTGTCTTATATTTATAATCATTATTTGTGTGTTACACAGAAAAACAATTGTTGTCTAAATTAAATAAAATCAAGTATTTATTTGTATTATACTCATAATTATTTAACCAAGTGATTTATGTTTAGATAATAATAAGAATTGCTAGTTATTATAACTATTAAAAGTAAATATTTTTAAATATGTTTGTAACCATGTTGCATGTAGTAATATATTTTGTATTTATATAATATTTATCATTTGACATATTAATTTATTATTTATTATAAAGAAACCAACATTGTGTTATTTATTTGTAAGTCAATGTTTAGCCATGAAAATTTCAAACACAAGTTGAAGTTGTTGAGTGAGCATTTGTGAAATTACACCCTAAATAAGCTCTTACATATGTTTCTTATAAGACCCCTGAAATGTGAAACTATGACAGTTCAATCTGCTGAATTTTTGAAGTCTTTATTGCACTATCTTGGAGGAAGAACAAGATTTGTATGTGTATTCGTTCTATTCAAGATTTGTATAGGATCTGCTACATAAGAATCAGTATTTCATTTGCCAAGAAATATTCAAAGTAGTTTGCTTTGTAGTAACGAATTCCGAATTCAACCAGTAAAATGTTGACACATTCTACTTAAATGTGTTCATGTTGTTCAATTTCTGCATCCTGTAGGTATACCCTTGCCGCATGAATCAGTATGCCCGGTAAATGGAAGAAGGCGGTGAATATGCAGTTGACGACGTCAGTATCTCCAATGTCAGCATAGTACAGTATCTCTTGGCTATATATCACAAGGTACCCCATGAACAATGTCTGCCAAGTGGTTAACTATTCAAAATATCCATTCATTAGACAGAGGAAAGTTCAAAACGACTACTGTGATCACATTGTATGCAACAAATGCTTACGTTTATCACCCAAATAGCTATGTGGTCGCTGTGCAAGAGCATGGAAGCAAATCCATAGATCGCTAGGACAAAGCAATACCGCAGGCACCCGAGGTAGATTTGGATCCTTTCCCTTGTTCTGGTGGCTCTATACACGAAATTTCCAGAGACAAGTGTTGTACCTGTCAAAAGTTTCAGAACATAGCTGCAGAACCAGCATGAAATGTCAAGATTATCAAAATGCACAAATTCTAGAAGGATAGGAAATGCGATGGACAAAGAAATCACACAAGTCCTTACGACTATTAAGAATCACAAGTTACACCAATCTCTTTGTACACAATTGAAGACTACAAAAATCAGTTCTTGATAGTATCTTTTGAGTCTTACCGTTGCTTAATTTTGAAGAGATAATTGGTAAAAGCACTAATAGAAGCACCGAATGAATAGGCAGCCAGCATCAAGAATAAGACCCTCGTCCTCTGCATAAGACGGAAGATTTACATTGTAAGAAGCGACTTCAAGAATAATTCAACAAAATTTACGAGTCAAGTGATCACGTACCACTCTCTGTGGTGGAGTAAAGTAAATCCATATTAAACTTGCTACACAAGAAAAGACTGTGAATTGCCCTCCGGCTACCGAGGTCCATTGCAAATAGGATCCAAAAGTAGAGCTCGACATAGCAAAGAAGAGAGTAAGATACACCTATATTTTCAGTGAAAAAAAAACTACTCAATCACAGGAAAAATGGGTATTTAAGAATATAAGTTCACTAAACTGCTATGATAGAATTTAATTACTATAACTGAGATATTTTCTAGCATAAAGGAAGACAAATGAAATTAGTATCTTAATTTCCCGTCCATCAAATACTCTCAAAGAAAAATTCAACTAAAAATCAACTTTCAAGACTGTTTGAGAGAAGTTAACGGCATTATCAAGTGAAAAAGAACAGCAGAGAAACGGCAAACTTCAAAAGTCTTCTGTGAATCAAAATTGACGGTTCAAGGATTGGGGATTTAGTAGAAGGGAATGTATGTACCTTCTTCAATCTTCCGTGAACTTCATCAGGAATTTCATCCAAATTCATCAAGTTTTCTCTGTTCCAATTCCTATTGAAGTAAGAATTCACGCCATTAGTGACCTGCACTTTCATCTCTGAGAAACTCATCATCTTCTTCTTCTTTTACTTTTTTTTTTTCGCAGAGAGCTCTAAAATGAGCCCTGTTTATAGTTCTGTCATACATATAGAGAACTGTCCTTGCTAAGTTGGTTATGAATCGTTATTCCTTTTTGGATGTTTACAGTTTTACCCTTCAGTTTAAGCTGAGTCTTGAGAATAAGACAGGGGTAATTTCGTCTCCAGGCTCCGGTCATTGGCGGGAAGTTTTAGATATAACTAATTGGTTAGTTACATAAAAGGGAAGAGAAATGAAAGTTTTCTAAATCTACTAGTTTTTCAAGATCCTGCATTGCATGAGTCTAATAGATATTTTTTTTTCTTGTTAATAGTAATTAATAGAAATGATATAGTAAAATTAGGTAGATATAACCATCGAAAAATTAAGTAGACATGTTATTGTAATTTAATAATTGAAATAGACGAAGAAATAATTAAATAATAAGTAATAGAAATGACATATTAAAATTAAGCAGACACTTATAGTCACCGTAACACTAAACAGACACGTTGCATTCATCTGTCTGCTTCAAGCAGCTGTAGCAGGCAGCTGAAATGCTTAGTTCTAAACAATAATTTAATAATAATTAATAGAATTGACATAGTAAATTTAAGTAGGCACTTTAATAGCTTCCGCAAAATTAAATAGACACGTTATTGTATTTTCATTGTTGAAGTTGATAAAGAAATAATTAAATTATTTTAGTTAATAGAAATGACGTAAAAATATTAGCATTATTGAGGTTCGATCTCAGAATATTGTATTTAAGATGTCAGGCTTGAACCATCAAGCCAAACAACTCAATAGTCAAATATCTGATTCAGCTGCCTGCTTGTTTGAAGCAGGCACGATGATCTTAAGTTGCTCAGCTTAGCTATTTTTTATATAAGAGAATATAAAGTGCTTAAAATTAGATGAACTAATTAGTTAATAAACATTTGAATTTTGATGGTTTAAAAGAGAGGGAAAAAATGTAATTAATATATTTAGCGCTAGAGAAATGAAATTGTTGGCTTAAGCAAGCAATATCTCGATTATTACGTTGTTATGTTTCAATAAAATATTGTGGTCGATTTAATCTCCACCTGCAAAATAACAAAATATTTGGTGATTTGAGTTCTCTTCACGCATATATACATTATCTCATCTGTTGGCCATGTCTAAAGCTCACTTTCAAATGAAATACAAAATAAGAGTCTCAAAATATAAAACATAACAAGCTAGAAAGAAGAAAGGTTTGGAATTCTAGATTTTAAGCACTCATTGCATTGTTATTAATAACAGCTCTTTTCCAACATTTTAGTATCGTGAATTAAGAATACAAGATTTTAAGTGTTTTTTCATGTATATTAATTCACTCGTGCTTGAATTAGTTTTCTTGCACATGAACACAAAACCCGCATCATATTTACAAAATATGCTTGGAATTTGCAATAATTCACTCTTTTTAGGCATCGAAGAGATGGAACTTGTTTTTTTTTAAAAGTCTTTGGGCTAAGCCTTGACGCTAAAGCAAGAATCATAGAGCATCTCAAATTAAGATATAAAGCGTGATAGTGTCAAGTCTTGCCCATGGATCTTAACTTGTTATTTGGGAAGCCTTGGGCTTATAAGTCTTATCTTTAGGCAAGTTCTTGGGTTAAGGCTTGAATCCTCTTAGGCAAGAGTTATAAAGCATCTAATAAATCAAGACGCGTTGTGGTTGTGTCAAGCCTTACTCATGAAGCGCGAAGTATTGTTTTGAAGTTTTTGATTTAACTCTTGCATCTAAGGCAAGAGTTATAGAACATCTTATGAATCAAGACACAATAAAATAGTGTCAACTCTTGCCCTAGAGATGTAATTTGTTCTTTTGAAGTCCTTGGGCTAAGGATTGTCTCTATGGCAAGAATTTGAGAAATTACACCCGAAATATCTCTTACATATGGGTCTTATAAGAGTTCAATTTGCTCAAGTTTGAGTTGAATAGGTAATGAACTGATCATCTTACATCCCAAACAATCAGTAAAATGTAGACACAAAAGATAATTTGTTCATCATAGTACAGTTAGGTGCACATTCTACTCTCTATTTATTCTATACTTCCAAGGTGCCTCAGCTTTAATTGTGTCTGTGTTGTTCAATTTCTGCACCCTGCAGGTATAGTCTTGCAGCATGGATCACTACGCCTGGTAAATGGAAGAAGGCGGTGAACGTGCAGTTGATGAAGTGAATATCTCCAATGTTAGCATAGTACAGTATTTCTTGGCTATATATCACAAGATACCCCATGAACAATATCTGCACAGTCTGTTCCTAAAACAAGCAGTATTCAACAAGTCAGTCATGTTATTCATTCAAACTAGAGTCAGCGAGTTCAAAATGATTGCATTGTATGCGTTCAACTGCTTACCGTTATAATCCAAAGAGCTGTGTCCGACATAATGCAAGTAATTCCAGAGATCAGTAGAACGTAACAATATTTCAGGCAACTGAAGTAGATTTCACTCCTTTCCGTTGTTATGAGGGGTCTATACAAGAAATTTCCAATGCCAATTGTTTTACCAGCCAAAAGCCTGAGAACATAGCTGGAGAAAAGCATGAATGATCAACTACACTACAGAAAGAGCAGAGGAGTAACAAAGCAAGCGATTTTGAGTCATACCATCGATTGATGTTGAAGAGTTAATTGGAGAAAGCGCTAAAAGAAGCACCGAATGAATAAGCAACCAACATCAACAGTAAAAATCTCACGTTCTGCATATGACAGAAGATTTACATTATAAGAATCGACATCAAGAATAATTCAACAAAATCTATGAGTCATTGATCACGTACATACCAGTCTCCCTGGTGGAGTAAAGTAAAACCAGATTAAACTTGCTACACAAGAAAGGACTGAATTTCCCCCCAGCTACCGAGATGAATTGCATCAAGGATCCAAAAGTACAGAGTAATTTTGAGCGAAAAAGCTAATATAAGGAAACCAAGTCAAAAACTACTTCAGTGGCTTTGAAACTGCAATAATTTTATCAGATTATTGTTAACAGAATAAGCAAGCGCAAAAGAACAGTGAAGAAATATCAAACACCAAAATCTTCCGAAAATCGAAATTCATCAATCCGCAAGTAGAATATTGTTGGGACCACGCGCACCCTCATCCCAACCCCGTATTATATGATATTGTCCGCTTTGGGCCAAACCCTCATGGATTTATTTTTGGGCATCTCCCAAAATGCCTCATACTCATGGAATAGCTTGAACCTTATAAATTAATCATTTGCTCATTGGGGCCCATACAACGGAGTGAGCAATAAAGTTTAAGAGGAATAAATAAAGAAAAATGGGTATCAGAAAATTTAACGCGGTTCACCCAAAATTTTTGGGCTACGTTCACAAATTAACACTTCTACTATTACAAATAGTAGGCACAAGTGTACAATTTCTTCTACTATTACAAATAATAGGCTTTCAGAGAAAAATGAACACACTATTTCTTTTAGGAAAAAAATATTTCCTAAGCACACACTCTAATTTTTCTTCATAGACTATTTTATTTTATAGTCTATGATATATCTCAGTATTTTTCTCTATCTCTCTGTGGCTCTCTCTACATTTTTCTCTCTATCTCTGGTTTTTTTAATGCAAAATGAGGGATGAATTACTCTATATATAGGAGTAATTCTCCTACCAAAGTTGACCAGAGGCAAAGGGTTGGTGGCCAACCTTCCACCAACTATTTGCAATTTGCCCACTTTTAAAAGAATTTGCAAGAGTTGCAAATTTTGAATGAGTTTGGAATGTGGGCCCTCCATTTGGAGGGACCCACTTAACAATCTCTCTCTCCCGACAAATGGAGGGCTATACACTTTTATAATTTCGACTGGCATACCACAGCTCCCCCTGCAAATGTAATCAGGTATCCTGATGTAGACTTTCTTGAGTCAACATCGCTAGCTAAATCTGCTATCCATCTTGAACCGTCACTATCAAATAGTGGGACACGCCACTTGATCACCACTTTGTCAAGAAGACTTTCGACGCAAGACATTACTGAAGATCTCCCCTCAAGCTCTGATCACACACAATCTTGTGAGCTCCCCCTCCAACGATTATGATTTTGGATCTGCCACTATCTTATACTATCACAACAACCTGCGAGACACGCCGCCCGACCATCTGTTCTTGTCGGGAAGACTTTCGACACAAGGCATTACCACAGACCTTCACATCGCTAGGTTACACCATCTGATTTGCCAATTCATCTTGCACCGCCATTATCACTTAACGGGACACGCCTCCTGTACCACCACTTGACAGGAAGACTTTCAATACAAGGCATTACTGCACATCTCCACATCGCTAGGTTACACCATCTGATCCGCCAAATTATCTTGCACCGCCATTATTGCCCAACGGGACATGTCGCCTCTACCATCACATGACAGGAAGACTTTCGATACAAGACACCCTTGCAGATCTTTGGTCCTAATGCCACACCGGTGACTCCGCACACGTCGGACCGTCACTTCTGTCCTCTGAACCTGGGCTCTGATACCACTTGTTGGGGACCGTCCGTATCCGCACCCCAACCCCACATTAGTATGATATTGTCCGCTTTGGGCCAAGTCCTTACGAATTTATTTTTGGCCATCTCCCAAAAAGCCTCATACTTATGAGATTGGGTTCACCCTTATAAGTTGGTTATTTTCTAGTTAGGGCCCATGTAGCAGAGTGAGCAATAAAATTTAGGAGGAATAAATAAAACAAATTGGGCACCAGAAAATTTAATGTGGTTCACCCAAAACTTTTGGGCTACGTCCACAAATCAACACTTCTACTATATTTCTTCTGCTATTACAAATAGTAGGCACAAGTGTATAATTTCTTCTACTATTACAAATATTAGGCTCTCAGAGAAAAATACCAAAAATATTGAATATACTATTTCTTTTAGGAAAAATTTTCCTAAGCACACACTCTAATTTTTCCTCACAGACTATTTTATTTTATAGTCTATGGTATACCTACAGAAAAAGATACTCCATGTATTTTCTCTTCCTCTGTGGCTCTCTCTACATTTTTCTCTCTACTGAATTGTTAAAATGAAGGAGTGAATTACTCCTTTATATAGGAGTAATTCACCTATCAAACTTGACAAAAGGCAAAGGGTTGGTGGCCAACCTTCCACTAACCATTTGCAATTTGCTACCAACTTTTAAAATAATTTGCAGGAATTGCAAATTTGAATGAATTTGGCATGTGAGCCCTCCATTTAGAGGGACCCACTTAACAATCTCCCCTCCCGACAAATGGAGGGCTATATTTTTTGCAGTTTCGACTGTCATACCACACCTCCCCCTGCAAATGTAATCAGGTATCCTGATGAAGACTTTCTTGAGTCAACATCGCCGGCTAAATTTGCTATCCATCTTGCATCGCCACTATCAAATAGTGGAACACGCCACGTGACCACCACTTTGTCAAGAAGACTTTCGATGCAAGACATTACTGCAGATCTCCTATCAAACTCTGATCACACACAATCTTGTGAGCTCCCCCTCCAGCGATTATCATTTTGGATCTGTCACCATCTTATACCGCATTCAACAACCTGCAAGACACGCTGCCCAACCATCCTGGTCTTGTCGGGAAGACTTTCGACACAATGCATTACCGCAGACCTCCACATCGCTAGGTTGCACCATCTGATCTGTCAAATCATCTTGTACCCCCGTTATCACTTAACGGGACATGCCACCTATACCATCAGGTGACAGGAAGACTTTCGATACAAGGCACCCTTGCAGATCCAAATTTGATTATGTTCATACCGAGAACTCCGCATGTATCGGTCCATCACTCCTGCCCTCCGAACCTTGGCTCTGATACCACTTGGTGGGACCGCGCGCACCCTCACCCCAATCCCGTATTAGTATGATATTGTCCGCTTTGGGCCAAGCCCTCACGAATTTATTTTTGGTATCTCCCAAAAAGCCTCATACTGATGAAATAGGTTGAGCCTTATAAATTGGTCATTTGTTCGTTGGGGCTCACACAACGGAGTGAACAATAAAGTTTAGGAGGAATAAATAAAGCAAAATGGGCACCAGAAAATTTAACATGGTTCACCCAAAACTTTTGAGCTACGTCCACAAATTAACACTTCTACTATTTTTCTTCTACTATTATAAATAGTAGGCACAAGTGTACAATTTTTTCTACTATTGCAAATAATAGACTCTCAGAGAAAAATATCAAAAATAGTGAACACACTATTTCTTTTAGGAAAAAAATATTTCCTAAGCACAAACTCTAATTTTTCTTCATAGAATATTTTATTTTATAGTTTATGATATATCTCACAGATAGAGAAAAATACTCTCTCTGTGGCTCTCTCTACATTTTTCTCTCTATCTCTGGTTTTCTGAATGCAAAATGAGGGATGAATTACTCTATATATAAGAGTAATTCTCCTACCAAAGTTGACAAGAGGCAAAGGGGTAGTGGCGAACCTTCCACCAACCATTTGCAATTTGCCCACTTTTAAAATAATTTGTAGGAGTTGCAAATTTTGAATGAGTTTGGTATGTGGGCCATCCATTTGGACGGACCCACTTAACAAATATTGCGTTACTTTCGTGATGTACATTATTATAATTTCATGACGATTTAAGAATTGGGGATTTAGTATGATCAGCTAACGAGATTACAATGAAGAAAATTCTCACACTAATTTCATGAAATTACAACCATTTTCATCTTCTGATCATCTTCAACATGCATTTTTTTTCAAGAAGAAGGAAAGGGAAAAATTGAAATTGTACCTGCTTCAAGGTTCTATGCAATTCCTCAGGAATTTCATCCAAATTCATCAAGTCTTGTCTGTTCCAATTCCTTTTGAAGTACAATTTCACACCATTGTTGGCCTGAAGTTTCATCTCTGAGAACTTTATCTGCTTCTTTTTTTTTGCTGAGAGAATGGAAGAACAATGACTAACTTTCGTTTATACAGAGGATGACGGTTGCTAAGTTCGTTAAAATGACTACCTCCGGTCGTTATTTATGCTTTTACTTATTTAGTTTTAAGAAAAATTGTTATGATTAAAACCATTTATTGCATTATTGAAGAGAGGCGCAAATCTGAGAAAGTGAAGGAGAGGGTTGAGAGGAAACTAGGATATTTCTTATTCCTCAAAGTGAAAAGTGTTGTACAAATATATATGTGTGTACATTATGTCTGTAGACTTATACATTTATTGTGTAGGCAACTCTATGAGATTACTACCCAATCCTTACTTTAACTAATTAACTACTTAACCAACTAATACTCAACCAACTAACTAACTTCAATTATACTAACAACTTGACTAATAATCAGCTATACAGTCTCAATACTCCTCCTCAAGCTGGACGTATTGAAGAGATTCAATAATCCAAGCTTGCCTTATAGGAAGTCATGTCGTGTTCTTCCTAAAGCCTTGGTGAGTAGATCAGTTTGCTGATCTTTAGTATGAATATAGATGGTCTTGATAAGCCCCTTTTGGATCTTCTCTCGAATGAAATGCTAATCAATCTCTATGTGTTTGGTATGCTCATGGAATACCGGATTAGCAGCAATTTGCAATGCTGATTTGCTGTCACAGTGTATGAATGTTGGCTCTCTCAAGCTGACCCCTAGTTCCTTGAACAGATTTGTTACCCAGACAATCTCAGCTGTCAATGCAGCCAAGCTCCTATACTCTACTTCTGTGGAGCTTCTAGAGACCGTTGGCTGCTTCTTTGGCTTCCAGGAGATAAGAGAATCACTAAACTTTAGGACAAAACCAGTGACTGATCTTCTTGTGCTTCGGCAGCTAGCCCAATTTGCATCACAGTAACCATTCAATTGCAGTTGCTGCTTAGAACTCATGAGCAGCCCCTTTCCAGGTTCCAATTTGATGTATCTAATCACCCTTAATGCAACCTTCCAATGTGACACCTTGGGAATTTGCATGAATTGACTTAACAATTGGACTGCAAAGGCTATATCTGGTCTAGTAATGGTGAGATAGAGTAGTTTGCCAACTAGTCTTTGATACCTTGGAATGTCTTCTACAGAGTTTCTGGATCAAACTCAACATTAGTCAGCCTTTGGTTGTACTCCAATGGTGTCATGCTAGGCTTGGCATTGCCTAGTCCTGCTTCAGTTTTTAGCTTAAGAGCATATTTCCTCTATTTCATTACAATACCTGCATCAGATCTTAAAAACTCAACGCCCAAGAAGTATTTGAGCTCACCCAGTTCCTTGATCTTGAAGTTATTGTGTAGGACATGTTTAGTGTCTTCTATCAACTTTGTATCATTTTTTGTGAGTAGTAGGTCATCAACATATACTAAGACTATCACCATTTCGTTACCCTTCTTCTTTGTGAATAAAGAATAATCTAGATGACTCTGTGAATAGCTTGAATTCAACAAAGCTTCAGTCAGCTTGGCACTCCATTGTCTTGAGTCATGCTTAAGTCTGTATAGGGACTTTATCATCCTGCATACAAGGTTCCTGTCTTTCTCAGCACTGTAGAACCACTTAGGCAGCTCTATATACACTTCCTCAAGTAAATTCGCTCGTAGAAATGCATTAAAATTATCCATTTGGAAAATGTTCCAATGCTGACTAGCAGCTAGTGCTATGATGGATCTGACTGTTGTCATCTTCACCACTGGAGAGAATGTCTCTTGGAGTTAATACCCTCAATTTGGTTGTATCCCTTTGCTATTAATCTGGATTTAAATCTGTCAACCTGACCATCAGCTTTGTATTTGATCTTATATACCACGTGCACCCAACAATATTCTTTCCTTTAGGTAATTCCACTATCTCCCAGGTTCCATTGTCTTCCAGCGCCTGTACCTCTTGTTGCATAGCATGTATCCACTTGTTGTCCTCGACTGCTTCCTCAAAAGTTCTTGGTTCAACCTCTGTAGAAAACATAAATAAGTAGGCCTTATATTTGGATGATAGGTTGTCATAAGAGACATAGTTACTCTGAGAATGTTGATAAGTTCCAGTTGGAGTCACATAGTCTTTCATCCAGATAGGAGGATGATGATTTCTAGTAGACTTTCTGCATGTAAATTCTTCTGCCCTTCTAGATATGGAATCAGCAATGGTGCTGGTATTCTCAGGATCAGCAGCATGTTCTTCATCATAGAGATATTGTGATTCTGGTGGAGCATCACTCATGACCATGAGATTACCATCCAAGTGTATATCATTACATACAGAAAAATCATCTAAAACTGCAATTGACTCAGTGGGAAACAATAGTCCTATTTGCTGAGTACCTGCTTGAAAGGGAAGACACTTTCCTTGAAAATGACATCTCTGCTGATAATGAGCTTCCTTTGAGACAAACTATATAGGAGATATCCCTTCTGAGTTGGTGAGTACCCCAGCAGTACACAAGCTTCAGCCCTAGGAGAGAACTTGTCCTGTCTGACTACCTTGGCTGCATAACATAGGCAGCCTATGGTTCTTAAGTGATCAATACTTGCCTTATGTCCATGAAACTGCTCATATGGAGATCTCCCTTGCAAAACTAGAGTAGAAAGTCTGTTTATCAGATAAACAACAGAGACTACACACTCTCCCCAAAATCTGATAGGAATATTACCTTGAAATCTGATTGCTCTAGCCATTTCTAGTATATGCCTGTGCTTTCTTTCAACCACTCCATTTTGCTATGAAGTGTATGGACAACTACTCTCATGAATAATACCAAAAGATTTCAGCATATCACAGCATTTATTGTTAAAGAATTCAGTGCCATTATCAGTTCTTATCTTCTTAACATGCCTACTGAACTGAGTTCTTACCAATAACAAAAATGACTTCAACACTGGAAATGCATCACTTTTCAACGTCAACATATAGCCAACACATTCTTGAGTAATCATCAACTATGGTTAGAAAAAATCTGAAATTATTATGAGTAACAATTCTATAAGGTCCCCATACATCTACATGAATCAGATCAAAGACAGCCTGTGTTCTAGATACACTCAAATGAAAAGGTAGTCTAGTTTACTTAGCTAGTGGACAAACAGGACACTTGTTACACTCATCATTCCCACTAAGGTTTTTATCCATAAATAGAGGCTGCAACACCTTTGCAGAAGGATAGCCTAATCTCTTGTGCCACAACAGTTTGTCTACACTAGAATGTTGTGTCATCAACACCTTTTGAGTCCCCCTGCTCTTCTCACATTGCAGCCCAGCAGGAAGATAGTGTAGTCCATCAATCTCTCCATCAATCCCCTTTACCTTTCCATTTGAGAGGTCCTAAAGCACAAAAAACTCAGAGAAACAATTAACTGAGCAATTTAATTGTCTTGTCAATTTAGACACTGAAAGTAAATTATGCTTGAATGCAGGCACCACCAACACATCTCTCAAGACACTTCCATCAGTTGTACCATAGTAGCCAGTGTGTGAGACCTGTGCAGTCTCACCATTGGGCAAATGTACCTTTTTATTGACACTACTAGATGTATGACAAAGTTTGTTCAGGTTATATGTCATATGGCATGCTGCACCTGAGTCAACTATCCAATGTTTCTCTCCTTGCTCAACTTTAGTCTGTGTGTTATCACTACTTACGACAAAGCATTGGATATGGTGATCATACCTACCATGTTTGTCATGTTGTTCAGTCCCTTGCCTAAGCTTGAACCTGCATCTTCCTTCTCCAACATATGTAGGATTCTATTATACTGGCTTGGGGTGAAGGTGGGTTGTATGCCTGACTCAATGTCCTTTCCTTTCATCATAGGGGAAACAAGAGCAAAATCATCAACTGATTCTACCTCATCTTTGGAAGCAGCCACATTATTCACTGCATCATGATTCCTCTGCAATCTGTTGTTATGCATTGATGATGGCCCTTACTTCTTCTTAAACTTTTAATCATTTGGGTAGCCAACAAGCTTGTAACATATATCTCTAGTATGCCCATGCATCTTACAATGATCACAGACCACATTCCACTTCCTCCTCTGCTTATGACTGTTGTTGAATTGACTTGTGCTATTGCCTCCCCCTGCATAGTAGGTTCCTTTTCCGGCATATACTGCCATAGATTCATTTACTTCTCTAATTACCTTATATCCATCAGTCACACGCTGGCTCTCATCAAAAATGATCATTGCATAAGCTCTACTCACATTGGGCAGGGGATTCATCATGAGGATTTGGCTACGAGCATGACTATATACTTCATTCAACCCCATCAAAAATACAAAAAGACGCATATATTTAATATGATCAACATATGTGTTAGATTTGTCACAATTACAGGCAGGTGGAGGTGCTAAAGCATCAAATTCATCCCATAACAGTCTCATCTTATTAAAATAGGTTGAAACTGTCATGTTACCTTGATTTAGTGTGCAAATTTCTCGATGCAGCTGATAGCTCCTAGATCCATCAACCTTATCAAATCTCTCACTCAAATCAGCCCAAACCATTGCTGCATCTGAAGCGTATACAATCCCACTCAATAATTCCTTAGACACTGTGTTCATAATCCAAGCCAATACAAATGTATTGCACTTTTTCCATTGCTCCTCCAACTCAGATTTGTAATGAGACTTCTTACATGTACCAAGAACAAACCCTAATTTACTTTTCGCACGCAGTGTGATCATCAGCGACCTACTCCAGAGTGAGTAATTCTCAGCTCCTGTGAGCTGAACTGAGGTCAAGACACTACCTGGAGTGTCTGAAGGATGAAGGTATAAAGGATGATTGTGATTCTTCGAAATTTGGTCCAAAGTTTCAGCTGAAACTCGAGCTGCAACAGCGTTTAAAGTTGTCGTTGCTTCCATCTTCTTCGAGCTTCGTCAATGGCTATCTTTGTGACCTAGAAGCACTAGTGTGGGTTCATCGAGCTCGATGGCTCTGATACCATGAAGAGAGGTGCAAATCTGAGAAAGTGAAGGAGAGGGTTGAGAGAAAATTAGGATATTTCTTATTCCTCAAAGTGAAAAGTGTTGTACAAGTATATATGTGTGTACATTATGTATGTAGACTTATACATTTATTGTGTAGGCTACTCTATGGGATTAACACCCAATCATTACTTTAACTAATTAACTACTTAACCAACTAACACTCAACTAACTAACTAACTTCAATTATATAACAACTTGACTAATAATCAACTATACGGTCTCAATAATTATATTTTGTTTTACTTAATTTTTTAAGTTCAACAAAATATTCCATCGGTGATAAGTTCCAAACACTAGGCATCTTAGCTGCTTAAATGGTGACCTAAGATATTTATCAGTCGATTTTCTTTAATCTTGGTAGCATTTTTTGATATCCCTATATTTGTACATATAATTTTGTTGGGGGGGGTGGTGTTATAATATCACAATCCAGAAATTGAGGTCATGATGGCACATATCTCAAAAATTTAACTTGATGTGCAAGCCAAAAAGTATAACATATAAAAGATTTCAAAAGAGAACGCCACAAATGAAAGGAAGAAATACAACAAAGTACAAATCCCAAAATCTAGTATCATAAGTGTAAATCTACTGCAATGTCAAAATAGTACATACAACTCAGTCTCTGAAATAAAATAAAGACTATAAAGTAAAGATAGAGCCGGTAAGAGTTTGGAGCACTGGATCTCATCACCAAATCTTAAACTGATCTAAGCGGGAGATATCAACCACCACATGGATGATCCTGGCTAGAATCTGCATCAGAAGGGGAGATTGAGGTAAAGGTGAGTATAATTCACATATACCCAATAGGTTTGATCGATTGGATATTAGGAATTGATTAAATTATGTAATAAACTAGAAATGTTCCCACCTGCACACAGAAAAATCAGTTTGGCATCAATACTGCCAATTTATATAGAACACGTAAGTCCAAGTATACATCAATGTCATCATATAAGCCAACACAAGAATCAATAAAATAAATGCAATGATATAGAAATAATTTCATGCATGGATGGTATTGGTGGAATCAAGATTGTCTAACCTCCTGGTGTATACATCTGTTGAGTTGAGCTACCAGGATCCATAGGGGTCTTGAAGATAGTATACCTCAACATAATCACAGTATCTCATCATCCTTACCACCTAGCTCGTGGTCAAGGGGTCACAGTAGTAATGTCTCATCTCCTTGCCACCTAACTCATGGTCAAGGATTTTAATGGTGTCTCATTTTACCAGTGAAATCATAATCTCGATATCCCATTCTCCTTGCCACCTAACTCTTGGTCAAGCATTTTAAAGTGCACATTTTCTTTCAAAATAAATTCTCAACTTTTCATGTCTCATGAAATGGTGTATGAAGACGAATGCATGTTCACAAACACAAGTATAGATAAACAATAATCAATATTCACATGCATGCATCTAGTATTTGAGTTCTCATAACTCAATAATTTATGACAACATCCTTATTTATATACAGCAACAACAACATACCCAGGGAAATCTCACCTCTCATTATACACAATGAGAAGAAATTCCATGAAACACACAATCACCTTTTATAAGGATTTTTACTTCTCACAATATGTCATAATTCACAAGTTATGCCAAACGTTTTTTATACTCAAAGTATGATATAATCACAACTCATCTCAAGGCATTTCACTACACAAGTAACTCATCGTAGAGCATTTCTTCACAAGTATACTATATAATTACAAGTGTCCAACACAATCAATTTAAGATAACACATGTTCATGAACAATCAAGATAGCAAGTAAAGTCCACACATGGGCAACACAATATAATCCACCACCCTCGAATCATGTGACAATCACATCCCATAATTTACAACATAAGAATAATCAATCACCCAAATTCAATCTCAAAAAGGATAGTCAAATCTACCTCAAATGTCAAAACAATATCTGAATACTCTAAACGTGGAAAGTTCCTCAAATATCAACTCTAGATCGATTCTCAACTATCAACAATGGAAAGTATCTGTCAAAAGAAGCCCAACGATACCTATATTAAAAGATTTTAAAATCGGGGGTAAATCGATCAAAAATTGCTTAAATTCAAAACGTAAAACTGAAATTTTATTTGAAAATCAAATTCTACTAGTAGAAAAGAGCTCGTGGTTGAAAATTCATACAAACTGACCAAGAAGCAGGTTTGAAATCATAAATTTACCCAAGGGTTTAGGTTCTTGAAAAACCATGGAATTTGGAGTTCAAAGCCAAGAATCTAAAGTACAAACCACAACAACATTACCCCATTGCCTCAAAGGTTCCAGCCCATTGCGGGGTAAGGGGAGTCGGATGTACGCAGCCTGACCCCTATGTTTAAAACATAGAGCGACTGTTTCCGGATGACCCATGATGAGTGTCGAAAGTTGCATTGACTAACTGCTACTTCACAATTGAATGAAGCGCAGACAGTTTAAAGAGTCATTTTGCTTTATTTCATCATACCCCAAAGTGAAAAACATAAAGTAATTGATGGAACACAAAGGTTTTAAGTAAAAATAATTTGCCGAACAAATTTCCTCGGAAATCCTTTTTGAAATTGCCTCCTCAAGTTTATCGGGTTAGAAAATGGTGAAAATGGGTGTTTTCCCAAAATCAATCCCAAAAACCAAGCTTCAGGTGTCGTAAAAGCAGCTAAGGAATCATTGAAGTGACACCCGACAAATAGGCAGGCTTCACTTTAGTGAGTGAGTGGTCGTTTTTGTGGACCTTCGCAAAAGTGATGGGGTTGCTTAAGTAATTACTACAAAAGCTCTCACCCTCCTTTTGCAAAAGCGAGGTCTCATCAGGCACCAGCTCTCAGGAATTCATAACAAGGCATAAAACCACGGAATGGACCCTCGAGATCATGTGAAACTCCGTATACACAAATTATATACAACCCTACTAAGCTTGACATTTTAAACTCAATGAAATCGTCAAAAATAGAATCTGAGGTCTTCTTGACCCGTAATCCAATTAGACGCAACTAGGATAATATAGGGCACTAAAATATCAAAACACTATCGGAACACTCAAAAAATTATACCAAAACTCATTCTAGATCTAGAATCACATCTCAAATCCAACGAAACTATCAGAAATTCAATCCAAGCATCTAACTCAAAATGCTGATCAAAGTCAAACTTTTTTAAAATTTCAACTTAGGACCTCAAATCCACAAAATAATACCAAATTAGATCCGACAACTCTTCTAGACCAATTTCCTCTTTCTGGAACTAATGGAATCAACAGAATTTCATTCCGAGACACAAAACTTCAAAAGACCCTGGAATTCAAAATTAAGCAACTTAAGCCTTTAAAACTCAACTCCTTACCAAAATCTCAATTTTTCATCGAATTTTCAAAAATCAACAGTCATAATTGATCAAACAAGACTCGAGACAACTATCGGAATGGGTAAAAATAATAATTTTCAAAAAATTTATAAAAATGGTTATCATATAACTACTCTTTGTCTGATTGTCAATTTCATCCTCTTATAAATGACTGACAAACTAGTCAAGGCCCTTTTTATGTAATCAGTGCTTATAAGTTGTTCGTGTTTAAGGAACACCACTTTCATTTCAGTGAGAGCTCTTGGGACACCACTTTCATTCTCCAAGAGCACTCTGGCCTTCATAGTCATTTCAATTTATAAATTTTCAAAGTAAGACTTCAAATCCACAAAATAACACCAAATTAAATTCGTACAACTCTCCTAGACCAATTTCCTCTTTCCGGAACGGATGAAATCGATTTCATTTCGAGACTCAAAACTTCAAAAGACTCCAAAATTCAAAATTAAGCAACTTTAGCCTTTAAAAAAAAAAAAAGGAAGCAAGAACAATTATTGCCAAGAAACATTTAAAGCAGTTTGCTCAATATTTGTTCATCATTTACAGCAAAGTGCACATTCTACTCTCTATAGTTATTCTATTAGTTCCAAATTCTGTTCGTGTTGCTCAATTTCTGGACCCTGAAAGTATAGTCTTGCAGCATGGATCACTGTGCCTGGTAAATGGAGGAAGACGGTGAATGTGCAGTTGACGAAGTCCACATGTCCAAGCTTAGCATAGTACAGTATTTCTTGGTTATATATCACAAAGTACCCCATCAAGTATATTACCACGGTGTGTATCTATCACAGGTAGTATTCAACAAGTCAGTCATATTATTCATTCAAAATGACTACATTGTATGCATACAACTACTTAGCGCTATTATCCAAAGAGCTGTGTGTCTGTCCAAGAGAACTAAAGCAATTCCGGAGATCAGTAGACCAAAGCAATATAGCTAGGGCGATAATTAGTCAAAAAAATCACTAGTATATACACACATGTTTCTTTGTGATTGTATTGATTTTCTTTGAAACTAAATGAGAAAATAAGAATAGGAGATTATTTCCTGACAAGTTAAATATGATAATGGAAATGAAAAAGGTAATGTGGTTAGTAAGCAACTCAAACAATAGAATATATTTCTTTTCTATTATATAGAACAGCCATGAAACGACAATCATGACTATAAAAAATTGTACAATTAGCAATACAAATTATACTATGTACTTGGCCTCATCTTATTTTCTTATCAATTGTTTTTAAACATGTTGACTCATTAATCCTTTTTATATCATTTCAATTTTATTAAGTTTTTATTTATAAATTTAAATGTTTAACTATTATAACTCTATTCATATTTTGTGAGCCTCGTTTGTCAATACAAATCTTCACTATATTTGTTACATACACTATTTATAATCAAATTAGTTTTTCAATATAAATTTTTAAGTGTTTCAACTATAAAATCATCTTTCTAATAACCTTATAACTCAAAAAGTTATATTTTCTTTTTAAAAAAGAGCATGATATGATTATTTTTTTATATATTTTTTTCATTCTAGTGAAAGTTAATTTTGATTACATCAAAATCATTGTATCTTGCTAATTGATGTGTCGTATTTATGGAATTCACATACAAAATAAAATTAGTATATATAAAATACAATATGAAAATTAAAACAATTGTATCTTACCAAATTATGTATCATAAAATAAATTCAAGAATTTAATGATTCTTTGTAAAAAGAAAGTCATTATACATAATATTCATTGTTTCCTAATAGTAAAATATTATTGATTGTATTTTTATTAAAATTAGTCAATGTATATGATGAGAGAAGAAACTATAGAAGCAACATTGGAAATTTTCAAAAATCAAATTGTCGCAATATCAGCAATGAAAAATCAAATTCATAAAACATAATGTGATTACAAAAAAAATCATTTCACATGCATGCGAAAAAATTTATAGTTGAAGTAATATTGAAACTTTTGAATGCAGTAAGAAAAGTTAGGAACGAGTTTTAATTAGATTTAAATTTGAAAAAATTATACAAAATGTCTATTGAATTAAATTTCTTACACAAAAAAAGACTACTTTTTGTTTACGAAAAATAGTCGTTCGGCTATTATATGCACCAAATACAGTCTTTCGGCAGTTTGGTTCACGTCAATTTTTTTTTGCTGATTTTGGAAGGTTGTGGCGTTGGGGGTGGGGAGTCGTCCGACTTAAAAGCAACGCATAAAGCATCTCAACTATTATACAAATACCGCTATCGATTCCTGCTACAAATAATGTCAGCTTTTATTTGGTCATTTAGCCTTTTTTTTTTATTTTTTTAAAAAAAAGTTATTTCTATATTGTTCTATTTTTTTAAAAAATCATTAATGTTTAAATTTTTTTTGAAACTCTTTTTAAATTTTTTTAATTATTTCAGTTCTTCTGTGAAAAAAATAAATATTTGTGTCATTTTGTTATTCCTTATTTGTTTTTATTTATGTAGGTGGAATGCATTCTTAATAATAAAATATTATTCATTGTATCTTTAGTAAAACATTCAATGTATATGATGAGAGAACAAACTATATAAGCAACATAGGAAATTTTCAAAATCAAATTCAAAAATCACTTTTTATTTAAAAATTGTCACAATATCAATAATGGCAAATCAAATTCATAAAGTATTATGTGAGTACAAAAAAAGAGACCATTTCACATGCACGCAAAAAGATTTATAGTTGAAGTAATATAGAAACTTTTGAATATAGTAAGAAAAGTTAGGAACGAGTTTTAATTAGATTTAAATTTGAAAAAATTATACAAAATGTTTATTGAACCAAATTTCTTACATAAAAAATGGCTACCTTTTTCTTTACTAAAAATAATCGTTCGACCATTATATGCACTAAATAAACCTTTCGACTATTTAGTTCATGCCAGTTTTTTCTTTTTTGTGGGATTTTGGAGAGTTGTGGCGTTGGGGGTGGGGAGTCATCCGACTTAAAAGCAAAGCATTAAGCATCTCAAATCTGTATTGTTCTATGTTAAAATAATTTTTTTTTAAAAAAGATTACTATTCAAATTTTTTTTGAAACTCTTTTTAATTTTTTTAATTGTTTCAATTCTTTTGTGAAAAAAGTAAATATTTATGTTATTTTATTATTTCTTATTTGTTTTTATTTAAGTAAGTGGAATGCATTCTTAATAATAAATATTATTCATTGTATCGTTATTAAAAACATTCAATGTATATGATGAGAGAATGAACTATATAAACAACACAGGAAATCTTCAGAAATCAAATTCAAAAATGATTTTTTTATTTAAAAATTATCACAATGTCAACATTGCAAATCAAATTCATAAAGCAATTGTATCTTTATTAAAAACATTCAATGTATAGAATGAGAGAATAAACTATATAAGCAACATCGGAAATTCTCAAAAATCAAATTCAAAAATGACTTTTTATTTAAAAATTGTCACAATATCAACATGACAAATCAAATTTATAAAACATTATTGTGAGTACAAAAGAGATCATTTCACATACATGTAAAAAGATTTATATTTGAAGTAATATCGAAACTATTGAACGTAATAAAAAAAGTTAGGAACAGGTTTTAATTAGATATAAATTTGAAAAAATTGTACAAAATGTCTATTGAATTAAATTTCTTACACAAAAAATGACTAACTTTTTCTTTACTAAAAATAGTTGTTCGACCGTCATATGCACCAAATACAACCTTTTGACTATTTGATTCACGTCTGTTTTTTTTTTTTGCGAGATTTTGGAGAGTTATAGTGTTGGGGGTGGGAAGTCACCCGACCTTAAAGCAAAACATAAAGCATCTCAACTATTATACAAATACCGTTGCCGATTCTTGCTACAAATAACATCAATTTCGTTATTTAGCCTTTTTTCTTTTCAATATTCTTTAAAAAAAGTCATTTTTGTATTGTTCTATGTTAAAATAATTTCCTTAAAAAAAGATTAATGTTTAAATTTTTTTTGAAACTCTTTTTAAATTTTTTTAATTGTTTCAGGTTTTTTGTGAAAAAAGTAAATATTTATGTCATTTTCCCATTTCTTATTTGTTTTTATTTATGAAGGTGGAATGCATTTTTCATAATAAAATATTATTCATTGTATATTTATTAAACATTCAATGTATATGATGAGAAAATAAACTATATAAGCAACATAGGAAATTTTCAAAAGTCAAATCAAAACTGATTTTTTATTTAAATATTGTCACAATATCAACAATGACAAATAAAATTCATAAAGTATTTTGTGAGTATAAAAGAGATCATTTCACATGCACGTAAAAGGATTTATAGTTGAAGTAATATTTAAACGTTTGGATGTAGTAAGAAAAGTTAGGAACGAGCTTTAATTAGATTTAAATTTGAATAAATTATACAAAATGTCCATTGAATTAAATTTTTTACACAAAAAATGACTACTTTTTTCTTTACTACAAATAGTTGTTTGACCGTCATATGCACCAAATACAGTCTTTCAACTATTTGGTTCACGCCAGTTTTTTCTTTTTTTGCGGGATTTTGGGGGTTGTGGCGTTGGGGGTGGGGGATCACGACTTACAAGACAAAGCAAAATATATCTCAACTATTATACAAATACCGCTATCAATTCCCGCTACAAATAACGTCAGTTCTTATTTGGTCATTTAGCTTTTTCTCTTTTCGGTTTTCTTTAAAAATAATTATTTTTGTATTTTTCTATGTTAAAATTTCTTTTAAAAAGAAAATTAATTTTTTTTGTTGCTCTTTTTCTATTTCTTTTAATCTTTTTCCTTTTTTTGTGAAAAAAATATTTATGTCATTTTGGTATTTCTTATTTGTTTTTATTTATGTAGGTGGAATGCATTCTTAATAATAAAATATTATTCATTATGTCTTTATCAAAAACAATCAATGTGTATGATGAGAGAATAAATTATATAAGTAACATAAGGAATTTTCTAAAATCAAATTCAAAAATGACTTTCAATTTAAAAATTGTCGCAAAATCAATGATGACAAATCAAATTATAAAGCATTACCTAAGTACAAAAGAGATCATATCACATGCACTCAAAATGATTTGTAATTGAAGTAATATCGAAACTTTTGAATGTAGTAAGAAAAGTTAGGAATGATTTCAATTAGATTTAAATTTGAAAAACTTATACAAAATGTCCATTGAATTAAATTTCTTGCCAAAAACGTGGCTACTTTTTCCTTTACTAAAAATAGTCATTAGGCCGTTATATGCGCCAAATACAATCTTTTGGTTATTTGATTCAAGCCAGTTTTTCTTGTTTGCGTGATTTTGCGGGGTGGGGTTGGGGCGTTGGGGGGGGGGTCATCC
>JAOTQR010112645.1:0-66046 GCA_025774065.1 Solanum ossicruentum | reverse complement strand
TTAAATTTAAGACATACTTCAATCCTAACAATTAATCCCAATTAATAATTTATCTTAGGAAATTTCGGGGTTTAACATCTAGATAGGAAACATGTGTCCTATTCAATTTTTAGAGATTATGATTATATTATATTAAAAAATATTATATTCATAGTTAAGTCAACAAATTTTAGAAAACTAGTCTTCAAATTTGATAAGAAAAAGATATTCTACATAATTCTTTATCTTAAAAAAATATTATTATGTTTATATTTTATTTTTATTAAATATTAAACTACATGATATTTAAGATTAGAATTCAATTAATAATGTTTTATGCCAGGAATGAGGTAAATCATGTTCAGGAGGGTTGTACTTCAAAGGTTGAGAGAAAAGAAGTTATATGCTAAATTCTTCAAACGTAAATTTTGGCTTGAGTACGTATCTTTCTTTGGGCATGTGGTAACAAAAGATGGCATCATGGTAGATGCAGCAAAGGTGGCAGCAGTGCGGGATTGGGTGAGACCAACTTCTATGATGGAGATTATGAGGTTTATCAAATTGACAAGGTATTACCAGAGATTTGTTCAGGGATGCTCTATTGTTGTAGCTCCATTGACCCAGCTTACCCTGAAGGAGGTAACATTCTTGTGGATCGAGGAGTTTCTGGCGAGCTTCCAAAACCTAAAAGAGTTGTTGACTTCAACACCTATTCTAGCACTACCCGTAGAGGGTGTACCTTTGTGATTTATTGTGATACACTTGGTGTGGCTTTGGGTGGTATATTAATGCAGAAGAGGAGAGTTGTAGAATATGTTTCACACTAGTTTATGGTGCATGAGAAGAACTACCCCATCTATGATCTAGAGTTAATGGTCATGGTATTTATGTTGAAGTTGTGGAGGCACTATCGGTATGGGGTGCATTGTAATATATTTACAAATCATCACAGCCTCAAAATATCTACTCGCATCCATATTTGAACATGATGCAGCGTAGATAGATGAAGCTATTGAACAATTATGACATCACCATTCAATATCATTAGGCCAAAGCTAATACGATAGCTGGTGCTTTGAGCAAAAAGGCTTCTAGTATTGATATTCTGACATTGTTGAGAACGAAGGATAGGTTCTTGGCCTTAGAGGTTTTGTCCCTAGCATTCCTATTGATCTAACTTAATATTTCTCCACCTCACTGTATATTGGCCTTTATTGAGGCTAGATCATATTTGATGGACAAGATCCATGCTTACTAGTTTGAAGATGATAAGTTATGTACAATTTAGGACAAAGCATTGAAGGGTGAATCCATGTCGGCTTCTCTTGACTCAGAGGATGTTTTGAGGACCAACGAGCACATTTATATGTCTAAGGTAGGTGATTGGGTGCGTGTGATCTTAGATAAGGCACATTATGGCATGTATTCCATTCTCTTAGAAGTGGGCAAGATGATCCTTGATTTGAAGCAATATTATTAGTAGTGTGGGATGAAGAGGGAAGTTAGTGGCTAAGTGTTTGAATTGCCAACAGGTTAAATATGAGCATCAATGACTAGGAGATTTAATACAGAGGATGTCCATTCCCAAGTGAAAGTTGGAATTTGTAATTACTCGGACGTGGTACGACTTTGTTGTAGCTTGAAAAATTTTATTTCGGGGAGTTTCGGGCCAAGGTGGAACTTCAAGGGAGACCTCACAATCCATGTGAGGTCACATGGCCCATGTTGCCTCTAGTGAGGTGACCCTTGGCCTCTCAAATGTGGTGCTGGCCCTTGGTGAAGAGTTTCAAGCTAAGGCACGCCACACGTAGACCCCACGTGGGCCGTGTCTGTGTGTGGTCACACAGCCCGTGTGGCCTCCAATAAGGTGACCCTTGGCCTCACAAATATGATGCTATCCCTTGGTGAAGAGTTTCAAGCGAAGGAACGCCAAACTTGGACCCCACAAGGGCCATGTGACACTTCAAGGAACATGTAGAGGGTCGTGTGGTAACCTTAGGCTTGTAACCCCTCTGTTTTAGGCAAAGTGAAGGTACACACCCACCCACATGGACCATGTGGTGTCTCATGGGCCGTCAGGCCCTCCGTGTGGCATCCAAAGTGGAAATTGTTCTAAGTGTTTAATCACCATCTCGTAACTTCATCGTGGAAAATATTTCTCCAACTGTAGTCTCATGGGCAGTCACATGGACCATTTGACTTTACATGTCCTGTGAAGACCCCCATATAGATGATTTTGTCAAATTTTTCTAAGTATGGGATTTTTGTTTTAGACCTTCATTGAGAAAATCCTTTCTAAGTATAGGTTCACAGGCAAGTACACTGTCCATGAGGTGCCACATGGACCATATAGCTCTCCTTGAATTGGTGATGTGCAATTTTTCAACTCGTTTCATTAATGGCATTTTCATAAATATGATTTATTTTAATGGTTTGTTGGTACTTCCTATGCTACCTAAAGACTTCCTAATGACCTAAACCCTATTCCTTATATTCAATTTTACTCCTCACATTTTAAAATCCCCTTAAGTCTGTCTCTAGAACACTACTAGGAATTAAGCTTCGGATTAAAGGAAAGGCTACTTCTCCTTAAAATTTCTCTTGAAACTTCTTCATTTTGTCAAGACATGTGGGGTTTTGATTTTTTGTTCCTTTCAACCAAGGAGACCCAAATCCTTTCAAGTAATTTTCATAAATTTAAGCTTACTTTAAATGTGAGTTTTCATTATTATGATTATTTAAGTTCAATTGATTTGTGGGGTGTACTTTATTTATAATTTTATGTCACTTTAAGCCCTTATATGATGGTTTACAGTGATGCTATGAAGTTATAAATGTGCATGTCCCCTTTTTAAGCTTGTTTTATGCATGGGTGATCTATATTATGAATCAAATGTAGATTTTCCTTTTATTTTTGTTGAATTTTATAATGTATTGTTGATTGAAGTTTGTATTCGTATTACCCATGCCTTTCTCATCTCAATAATAGCATAAGAATTCATGTACATGGGATATTTTATGAGAATTATGAAGCGGGTTAAGCCCAACTATGTTTAGGTAAATAATTTTGACAAGATATTAGTTATGACAAGAATGTGATCACATAAATGTCTATTATTAATGGCTCTTGAGCATTTTGGGTAATTGCAGCATATTGACATGAGCATGAGCTATACTTGTGCACGAGTAGCATGATTATGATTTATGGTTTGGCTTTTGAGCCTAAATATGCATTGAACGAATTTGAAATGACTATCACATTTCTTTGAAAGCACGTATATGTATAAGTATTCTTGTGGGATATTTGGATTTATAAGAAACAATGGATTGGGGGTGTCAAGGCTATCCCCAAGGGTCCTCTCCCTTTGCACTAACTATGTGCTAGCATACGATGGAAGCCATTACCAAAAAGGTTGTGTTGTAAGGAATGGCTATTCATTTATTGATATAATATGATTGATAATGAAAATCCTTCTGAAAAGACTGGGTCGTAAGGAAGTTGTCCATTCACCGAAAAGACTCGGTTGTAAGGTGTGATTTATATAACCGTGGAAAGTAGTCTTCTCATACCGATGAGAGGTATTTATTGGGATAATTCATGTTATATCTCACATATGTTTGATTTGTTGGTTATAGTCCATTCCCACTATATATGAGCATTTATGCATTTCATGCATCATTGATTTTATAGAATATTATTATACTTTCTCATAATTATAGCTCTTTCTATTTGTACCATTGTCATCTGACATTGAATGGAGGTTTGGCAAGTCGTATGCATTACATGCCCGCATGCTTAGTAATTTCAAATATATTGATGCATACTTTATCCTACATGATCTCACCATGTAGGGACCGAGGAGTACATCCATCCACCATAGGATGCCTAGCTCGGATCTTAAGTTTTGGCTTGTTGTGGTGAGTTCTATCCTCCAAGGACAACCCACTATCCCTCTAGCTATGGTACTTTACTTATTTTACTCACTTTGAGGGTGAGCCCGGATATGTATTGGCTCCTTACTTATCTTATGATTAGAGGTAATGTTAGACATCTTATAAACTCCTTTATATTTAGATTGAAAGTGTTATGATTAGAGATTTTTTTTATGGCTTGGTTACCTTTCTATATCACTATGAGAATCGATCATGAGTTTATGATATGGTTATGTGTTATGTGAAAGAGCCAAAGTCTTGATTTGCCCCCATAGAGTGAGTCATACTTACCTATCCCTTAGTATTTATGTGCTTTGTGTTATGTGGATCCATGTTAATCCCTTTCCCTATGATATCCCCATAGCGTGAGTCCTATTTTCCCATCCCGTAGAACTATGTTTTTTGTATTTGTATACGTTGTTAAACCTATGATGTAAATATGGAAACTACGAGACTTGTTTGGGGACTCTTAGGTTCTCATTCATCGTGTCACTCATAGACCCTCAATATGAGTCCTGACAATGTATTATAATGGATTTTGTGATAGAATTATCTGTGACATTTGGTAAGTTGATTCAATTTGGGTGATTTTATATAGATTGTCTAAATCAGCTTATTTCATTCCAGTGAAGATAGTCACAGTCTAGAGTAGTTAGCTGTGATCTATTTTTATAAGTTTGTTAGCTTACATAGGGTACCAATCTCTATCATGTCATATTACGATTTGGCATTCACTTCTCAATTTTGGAGGACACTACAACATCGGTTGGGTACTCGATTGGATTTGAGTTTAGCATTTCACCCTCAGAATGGTGGACAATCTAAGAGGACTATACAGGTTCCAAAGGATATGCTTTGATCTTGCGCGATAGACTTTTGGGCTAATTGGGGTCAACATCTACGCTTGGCGGAGATTTCTTAAAACAACAATTACCTCTCAAGAATTCAGATGGCATGTTTGTATGGTTAGAGATGTCAATCTCCTATAAGGGGGTTTGATTCGGTTTCAAACATTGAGTTAGGTGTTCAGTAACTTAGAGATGATATGGAGCAGGTTTTCCTAATTTAGATTCGATTATTGACAGCTCAGAGTTGCCAAAAAAGCTATGTAACTGGAAGATCTGGCCTTTGGAGTTTATGGTGGGTGAGCAGGTGTGGCTAAAGGTATCACCCATGAAGGTGTGATGAGATTTGGAAAAAGAGGCAATCTTAGCTCGCGATTCATTAGCCTATTTGAGATTTTGAGGAGAGGGGTGAGGTGGCTTATGAGTTGGTTTTGCCACTCAAACTATCAGTAGTTCATCTTGTTTTCCATGTTTTTATGCTTCGCAGATATATACCAGATGATCCCATGTGATTTCTTATAATTCAGTGGTGTTGTGTCTGAATTTGAAATATGAAGAAAATCCAGTAGATATACTCGACATACAGGCTTGGAGTCGTAGACCTAAGGAGATCACTTCAGTTAAGGTTCAACAACGACATCAACCTGTCGAGGAGATGACTTGGGAAATAAAGTCAGATATGTGTGACAGATATCCCTAGCTTTTCGAGGCCCTAGGTACTTTTATTTATCCTAAGTTCAAGGATGAACATTATTTTTTGTCACGACCCAAAACTAGGGTCTAGAAGTGACATGGTGAATAACTGAGAGTCCCCAAACAAGCCTCAAAGTACAAAAATCCACATCATCAGTTCAGAAGCATATTCAAGAGTAAATACATAATTCTAAGGGACGGGGAAAGCAGGACTCATGCTATGGGGATATCATAGGGAAAGGTATTAACATGGATTCATGTAACACGTAACACGTAAAACTAAGGGGCGGGTAAGTATGACTCACGCTTTGGGGATAATTCAGGACTTAGGATCTTTCATATCATAACATGAATCAAATCATAGAACATATTGCCAAACTTATAACCATATTGCATAGATAACTAAACTATAACATAATTCTAATCTATAACACTTAGCATATACCGTAAAGGAGTTTTTACAAGATGTCCAACAACGCCACTAACATAAGATAGTTCGAGGGCCAAGACATACCCTGGGCTCACCCTTAATGTAAATAAAGAGATAAAAGGGCAACATAGGAAACAGGATGGTATATCATTCTTGGAAGATAGGACTCACCACTACAAGGAAACTTGAGATCTAAGCTAATCATCATATGGTGGATGATCAAAATCCTCGGTCCCTACATTGTGAGATTTTGTAGGCAAAAGTATGCATTAGTATGTTTGAATTCACTAATTATGCAGGGTGCAATGCATGTAACTTATCTAATTTGGCATACAATGTTGGATGACAAGGGCACAATATATAGAAAAAGATATATATCAAGAACAGTAATATATAAAGATTCTATAGAATTTATGATGTATAGAGTGCAAATAATGCTCATATATATAGTGGGAATGTGACATCAACTGACATAAGTAAGACCAAGCGAGCTATTACTTGGAATATCAATGAATACCCCTCACTGGTAAAGAGGTTGTCTACTTGCGAAAGGTAAACCATACTTCACCTTACAGGGTCTCCCATTTGATATGAAGTAATCTTCCCTATGAGCACTCCCATTTCGGATAGGAGTTCCACATATAGCATATCATATAATATTATATTTCACCTTATGGGGTCTCCCATTTCGTATGAAGCAACCTTCCTTTGGGGTACTACAACTTACGTTGAAGGTGGTGGGTGGTTTTTAGAAAGCGTGAAGACAGAAGACGTCAAAGGGAACAATTTTCTATCACTTTCCCCCTCTATTGGTCATTCATTATTTCAATGATTCATACTCGACGGATTTTGTTGGCAGTTCAACCCTCAGAGGGAGTTGAAGATAGGCCGTTTAGTTCATTCAAAGTAACTAGGGATGAGCCGTTACAGATGGTCTGATGCTTCTGGAGTTCGCTCATATCGAATTGTCCAAAGCTCATCAACCTGTTCGAGGGATGATGAAGGCGATGCCACAATTGAGGGAATCACACTCTTACTCTTTTTTAGATAAGAATGTGAAAGGCCCTGATCCTACCAACCAAGCCCACTCAGATAGACTAAGTAGACTAAAAAAAGCGCACAAGAAAGACTAGGGAAACAAAACCTTTTCTTGATAATACTGGGCCAAGTAACGACACTTCACCGAGATTTGATCATCATACAGGCGCTCCCATTTCGGATAGGATTCTCATAACTTATATTAGGTACATAGTTCAAGGAGAGAGTGAGAGAGAGAACCCTTAATATATCTGTGCGAATTTGTCCTCCCAAAAGAATACTTATAATATACATAGTTTCAAAAGAAGGAATAGTTATCTCAAATCCATTCAATCAACATTGAGGCTTAAATGCCAAACACAAGTCATAATAATTTATACTTAGGCTCAAATGCCAAATCATAGCTCATAGTCATAATATTCATACATAGGAATAGCTCATTCATACAAACTTAATGTTGCAAGCACCCATAATGCTCAAGGATCCATAATCGAAGATATATATATGGTCACATTCTTATCATAACCAATATCTTGTGAAAACCATATAATAAAATATAATTGGGCTTAACTCATTTCATAATTTCCATAATCATGAGATGTATATTCTATGCATGAAATGTGAGTGACATGGGTAATTTAGATTCAATCTAAAATCATCAATCTATATATGAAATTCAAGTGAAAATATTATTATATCCACATTTAAAATCATAACATAATCACCCATGCATAAACAAATGAAAGGAAGGGACATGCATATTTATAAATTCATAAACTCAACGTAATTCATCATATTATAGTTTAAATTAATTTAATATCAATAAATAAACATAACTCATATATTAATACAATTTAAGGAATCATAATATTAAAAACTCCAATTTTAGAGTAGGTAAAATTTCATGAAAAGTGCTAGAAAAGTTTTGGGTCTCCTTGGTTGAAAGTAGTGGTGGCAAATGGGCAGGTTGGGTTAAATTTAGCCGGGTTGAAAATAGGTCAATATAAAATGGGTAATAATTCAAACCCATCCATAGATTTAGTGGGTAATAATGGGTTGGGTAAGAAATAGATTGGGTAAAATACTAGTTTACCCATATTTTAATGAGCAAATAGTTTTCTACTTTAAAATTCAATATGGATAAAATAATTTACTTTATCTTTGGATGAAAACATTAAAAGTATTTTATTTAATTGTATTATATTAAGTTAAATTTGACACCCAATACGAGATTTGACTTTTAAATTGGAATACGATCCCGATTTAGAATTAATCATACAACTCAACTTCTAACGAGACCTGACATACAACTTTCAACTCGAAATTCAATTTTGACACTTGAACTGAGAGGGGATCAAATGTTGGATTAGGATAAAAATAAGAATATTTTTAAAGTTTGATTTTTTTTTTAAAATTCAACTTTCAACTTTTTTCATATTGATTTCATGCTTATAAGTTTTAGCCTTAATTTGTAGTGACTCATTTTATGTGTTTTCTAACCGTAGCAAGTTTTTCAACTGATTTAAACTTTTTATGATAAAATTTGAATTTTTTATAAATAATAAAGATTTTATAAAAAAAATTAATTTTCTTGGGGGGTGGAAGGGTGGGGGGTTGGGAGCTTGTGGAGCGATCATGGTATTGGGTGTAGTACGAAAAGAATTGTAATTTGTAATTGGAGGAGAGTTTTGACAAATATTTTCTTACTTTTTAGAGGTAAATTATTTTCTTAAATTTGAGGAAAAGAAGTTATTTAAATTTCTATTTGCAACATATTTAGGTCAGCAAAACATAAAAAAATAAGAAAACATAATGAATTTTGAGTGAGAAGAAGTTAGAAGCTTAACCCATTTGATTAAATAATAGTTTTACCCATATTTTACCTGTGAATGCCCATATTCTATATGTTGAATATAAGTTTAAACCCATATTTTACCCATGTAAAAAGGTTACTACCCAAACTACTAAAATATGGGTGGGTTGGGCTGTTACAAAAATATGGGATCATTTTGCCGACACTGGTTGAAGGAACCAAAGATCAAACCCACATACCTAGACCTAATGAAGAATTCCCAAGAGAAATTTGAAGAAGAAAGGTGTTTCACTTGATCCCCATGCTTGGACTCCACAAATGTTCTTGACAGAGTTTTGAGAGAATTTTTCAAATGAGAGGAGTAAAATTTGAATTTGGGAATAGGGTTTAGGTCATTAGGAAGTCTTAAGGTAGCATAGGAAGTCTCAAAAGGTCATTAGGATAATTAGAATTTACAAAAACACCATTAATGAAATGGATGAAGACAAAATTGCTCATAACCACTTCAGGGAAGGGTACAGACCATGTGACACTACACAGTTCATGTCCCGTGCCCGTGAACCCACACATAGACAAAAATTCCATTGGACGAAGGATAGCCCATACTTAGAAAAGTTTTCACAAAAAGGTCACCCATATGGGGGTCTTCACAGGTCGTGTGATGTCACACAGTCCGTACGTGAGCCCATGAGACTATACTTGGAAAATGTTTATGAAAAGTTACGAGATGGTGTTTTATGCTAAGAAAACTTTTCATTCTAGAAGCTCCAAGTAGGGACTCATGGCCATTGAGACATCATATGGTCTATGTAAAGGGCTGTGTGACCACACTTAGTCCCAAAATTGTAATTTCAAGCTTAAGACATTCACACAGTTCGAGAAGTGTCACACAGCCCGTATGGGGTCCAATTGAGACGTGCCTTAACTCAAAACTCCATACCCGGGCCATACTCAAAAAATTAAGGCCAAGTGTTGTGTCACTGGAGGTCACACGGCTCTTGTGACCTCACACTAGCCGTGTGGTCTCCCTTCAGACGACACATGGTCCAAATTTTGTCCAAAACAAAATTGTCAAGCTCTGATGAAGTCGTACAATATACGGGACATTAAATTTTTAGTGGTGGATGATGTAATGACCTTAATGGCTATATTGAGAAATCCTCAACAAATTACCATTATACCCCTCCTATTAATTTCTAAGGTCTTATTTCAATAATTGCACTGTTGGTCTTGGAAAATTGTAAAAACAAGTTGAGAAGTATGCAAAGTGTAAGAGTTTTAAAGGTTTAAGATGGTAAAAAGTGAATTTTTGTACCATTTGGATTTTGTCTTGAAATGGAATTTTGAGCGTTCCATTAGTTTTGTAATATCGAAATTAGTCTAGAAGTACCTTCGTTTTCAGAATTGAAGTTGTTTTGTGGATTGAGGTCTAAAGTTGGAAAGTTTAGCTTTAAATGTGTTAAGTTTAACTTTGATCAATATTTTGAGTTCAAATGCTCACATTGGATATATGAAAGCTCTATCAGATTGAGGAGCTGATTTTAGGCCTAGGAGAGGCATCGTTATATTTTTTGGAAGCCCTGAGGGCATGTTGGTATTTTGGAGTTTTGACTAGTTTAGTTACGTTTAATCGGGTCTCGGGTCAAGGAGACCTCAAACTCAGTTTTTAATGGTTTTATTGAGTCCTAGACGTCAAATTTTATAGGGTACCATATGTAGGTCGAGGTTTCAAATGAATCCCGACATAAAAATTAATGCTAATAGCTTATACCTTTTTGCAGCAACAGGGGATGCTACTAATATAAATGTTTAGTAGCGACATTAAAGTTGGTATAGTTAGTTTGTAAGTTTTTTCCACTAAAATTCTTATTTTAGTAATGATACTAAAGTTGCCACAATTAGTTCGCTAGTTTTTGTGGCAACTATATCGCCACTAAAGGTCATATTTTAGTAGCGATTTTGAAAATATTTTTGTTGTAAATTATTCTTTTGCGGTACTTTTTTTCTTATAAATTGATGAATTGCATTGCCACAGATTATAGTTTCTTGTAATGACATTTTTTTGTTGTCACAAATAACCTTTAGTTGTGGAACTACTACCAACGAACCAGTTGTCGCTGCTATAGGCCTTTATCGGCAACTTTTAAGCCTTTGGTAGTGACTTTCATCACCACAATAAGTCTTATCTCTTGTTATGTTAGCTATTTTTTTCCAAATCTCTGATATCTGGTGGTACAGATCTCACTTAAGTGGACTAGGTTCCACTACAATGACCTTTTTTGGGTAGGATTTGCTTAAGTAGATCAGGTCTCGCAAAAGCAAAAGGGTGCGGGATTCAATTAAGTAAACTAGGTTTCATTAAAGCTAGCCATCCAAGCATCACTTAAGTGACCCTTGGTCGCTATTGTGACATTTGAGAGTGGTTCTTGGGACTGAATATCAAAAAAATTACCTTATTTTCACCATTTCCGAAAATTGGAGCTTTGAGGGGCGATTTGCAAAGGGAATTTTCAAGGAACTCATTGAGTAAGTGATTTTCAACCTAATACCTTTACTTACCATCATTATTAGGCTATTTCAACTTAAATTTCATGGTTTTAACTTAATTTTTGGGAGGATTTTGTGGGTGGATAAATTTATTAGATTAAATTAATATGAACTTTGGATTAAATCATATTCATTTGGGTTGAATGATTAATTTGGGCTTTAAAAAATATATAGAGTCTATATTATTAAGTTGAAGTCCAAGGTCCATCTCACCTTGAAGCCCAGATCCATGCCATGTGTCATGGTGACCAGGGATCCAAGACAAATAAGATGACGCCACTTGTCCAAATGATGTGATAATCTTAGCCAACTGCAAGAACCAATCACACTTCACAATGTGTCAAATGACATCCTTAGGACAATCACAATCAACCTTGTCCATCCCCTATAACTTAAATAGGGGATAAACATGTTATTAAAAGTAGGGACAAATTTATATGTTATTTTTCGCTCACGAGAACCCGTAGTCATCTGACTAAATTTTGTATATTACTTGTATAATTCTTAAAGATTATATTAAATACTAGCTGAAAGAACTCAATCACAAAATGACAAATTGGTTCACTAGTTCAAGAGCTCTTTGTTAGCATGAATGTTTGGGGTTAGATCCCAGCCAACAAAACCATTTTGTCTCTTTTCTAAAAATAAAGTAATTGTGCAACCATGTTCTTGAATTCCTAGATTCTCCTCTGATTCAACGGACATTTTACAAAAATTGAGCAAGCATTGGCGCAAATAATGTGGAAAGCTAAACCATCTGCTACACATGTAGTGATCATCGAGTTATTCCCAAAGATCTTCTAGAATAATAGATCTTCCCCGCAATTGAAATACATCTTGTAGCTAGCCCAAAAAGCGCCCAAAATTGTGCCTCGAAAGTGCCCAGAATCATAATTTTCATATATCACAAAATTCGCATGTCATATCAAATATTTGACTTCGTATTCTTAATCAACAGATCAAATTGAGTGGGGAATGGGTCTAACCCCGATTTAAGAACAAACGATTAGCAATTTCATTTTTCATAATTTTTTATTTCCAAAATAGATCCACGACGGTACCGCGACGCGCAGTCGTTGTGGACCTGTGTGAATCTTGCCTTCATGATAGGTTTGCGTTTTGGACATGAAGCGGACCTTTGTATTTTGCGGTCAGTGATTTTTATCTCGGTATAATGCTTTTCGGTCTTGGGCCTAAGTGTTCCCTAAGGTGAAAAATATCTATACTTAGTCATTTTCACCCTCATACCATTCTAAACATCTCTCAATACTCATTCAAACACTCAACCATTATTTTATCTCCTAAAATTCAAGTCACAAAACCTCATCCGGATCTAAGGATTTTCTCTCAAGCTTCAAGTCTCCATCTCCAATCTTCATCAACTTCATCTCCAAAGCTAATGTATGTAGGTTTATTTCATGGGTTCCTTCCACCCATGATACCCAAGCTTCCTTTTGGTCAAAATTTTCATGATTCAAAGTTGATTTGTAAATGGTTTTTTCTTATTACGAATTTCACTGCACACTATGTTGGGGTTTATGAAATTGTAACTGTTTTGCTATGTTTTGGGCAATGAGTGTAAGATCTATTGTGGGATTTGATGAAGGGCTTAGATATATATTGCTTCAACATGTTACCAAGTATCTATTGATTGTTTTACATTGGATTTTCTAGCATGATATTACACTTGAACTACATGGTTCTACACTATCTCTACACACCCTCTAAGTGTTTGATAAAATCTCCAGTTATGGTTTCTTGAGGAATTGAAGGTTCAATGCATGTGTTATGAGTTGAATGACAATATGATGATGAAATCATGATGGAATGATGATGAAAGGGAATGTATGTATATAATGATGAAAGGAGTGTATATTTGTGATATTATCTCTATAGTGTTGAGGATAACCAAGCCTAGCTCGGGGAGTTGTAGGCCCGGGTAACCTTATCGAGGGGTTGGTACCTTGATCGCCTAGCTCGGAGAGTTGTAGGCCCGGGTAACCTCGTTGGGGATTGGTACCCATCAACCTTGTTGGGGTTTTGTATCCATCAACCTTTTTAGGGGGTTTGTACTCCATCAACCTTGTTCGGGGGTTTGTACTCCATCAACCTCATGAAGAGATTTGTACCTCATGTGCCTATCTAAGGAGTTGTAGGCCTTGGATTTCACTAAGAATGGTCACTCCATACACATACTTTATGATCCATATAAGCGTCAATTACTACGAGCATCTTTCATGCATGCCATATTACTATATGTACTAATTGCCTATGCTTATGCATTTCCATTACAATATTATCACTTGTTCCATTGCATCCTTCATACATAGTACATTCAAACATACAAATTCATACTCTATGCCTAAATGATGTCACAATGTAGGAACCGGTGCACTGCTTGATCATCCTTCTTCTCCACGTGTCTTGTACGATTGTCCCTCAAGCTTATTGGTGAGTCCTCGATTCCAAGGACATGCTTATGATCTCTTACTATGTACTAAGACTATTTTTTCTTTACTTATCTATTGACTATGAGGGTGAGCCAGGTTGTTTGTCGCGGCCCCTGCTCTTATCTAGGTAGTAGACGTGTTATTGGACATGTTATTTATCTGTGTTATGAGCCTTGACTCTCTTATTTCTTGATGTTATAATATGGAAGCTTAGCCTTAGTTCCAATTCCCTTGTTTATGGTTATCTCTCATTGTCATTTTAATTGCTTTCGCAACCAAGGATATGCAAATATATGCTATGAGGCTCGTTTGGGGTTCCTTATGGTTCCCTATTCACTGGTCATGTCTAGGTACTAGGCTTGGGTCATGATAAAGATGCTATCAGAGCACTACATTGTTACATCCTTAGTGTCTAATACACCATATTGATTAGAGTCTTATTCATGGTTGTATTGTGCACCACAACTATGGGTAAATGTCTATGAGACATTTAGGAAATGTTTCCCTTCTTAATGTTCTAAGTCTTGCTATAAAGTTGAAGTAAGTTTTTCCCTCTAATGATTGTCCTTTGTTATGCTAGATTATTCCTAACATAAGAGGAAGACAAGCTTGCACACCCGAGGAGCAACTGGCTAATGGAGAGCTTAGGGATGCTCTCACCTTGCTTGCACGAGTTGGAGATAATCAAGCCAATTGCCCTTCATGTTCCTATGCCGTCTTCTCGAGTAAGAGACTTCATGAGAATGAATCCCCTGGAATTCCATGGGTCAAATGTGAGTGAGCACCCTCAAGAGTTCATTGATGAGGTCTACAAGATTTTGTCTAGCATGGGTGTGAGGTCGGAGGATAAGGCGGAGTTGGTGGTGGTACCAACTCAAAGGGGTGTCACAACTATTTTATAACCAATGGAAGGAAGAAAAGGGGTTTAATAATCGGTTCTATGAGAAGAGTTCAAGGTGGCCTTCCTTAATTGTTTCTTCCCCCTTGAAATTAGGGAAGCTAAGTTGGTGGAATTTATGAATTTGAGAAAAGGGTTTATTAGTGTGAGGGAGTATGTCCTCAAGCTCACCCAACTTTCAAAGTTTGCTCCTCACTTGGTTGCCAACCCAAGGTCGAGAATGAATAAATCTGTGATGGGTGTTTTCGACTAGGTTAGTCAGGAGTGCCAGTCCGCCATGTTGATTAGTGACATGTACTTGTTACATTTGATGACCTATGTCAAATAAATGGAAGACGAGAAATTGAGGAAGAGGAGGGGTCATGAGGCCAAGAGGATCCATTTTGAGGGTAAGTTCCAAAAGAGTGCCTGATCCGTCGAGGCCAAAGATATTCTCATGTATTTCAAAAGAGGGTTGCCAATGACTTTCCAAGGGCCTAAGGTGTTAGGGGTGTGGCCTCTATTTATGTATGTCCGAAGTGTAGTAAGGGTCATAGTAGCCCATACTTGAGGAATACCGGTCCTTGTTATGGTTGTGGGGAAATGGGGCATAAAGCAATAGATTGCCCTTGAAATCACAACAAGGGTAAGGAGGTTCGTCCACAAGGTGCTAATGTGGTTCCTTTGAGGAGAGGTGGCTAACAAAATGGTGCCCTAAGGCACAATTGGGTTTATTCTTTGCATGGGAGGCAAGGGGCTGATGGGTCCCCCGATGTTGTTATCGGTATGTTGAAAATCTTTGACTTTGATATGTATGCATTGATTGATTCAGGTGCCACTCTTTCTTTTGTTACCCCCTTTGTTACCAAGAAGTTCCATGTTGAGCCCAAATTATTGCATGATTCATATGTGGTGTCTACTCCTATTGGTGCATCTATTGTAGCTAGAAAAGTCTATAGATGTTTTCCTGTTTTCATCTTGCATAAAATAATGCTTGTGATCTTTTTGAGTTGGATATGGTTGATTTTGATGTCATTCTTGGGATGGGTTGGTTGCATGCATATTATGCTACTATTGATTGTAAACCCGTAGGTCAAATTCCAATTCTCAAATGAACCCTTCCTTGAGTGCGAATATCATGATGTGGTGGTCAAGGGTCGGTTCATCTCTTGTATTAAAGCCCGTAAGTTGATCTCTAACAGGTGTCTTTACTATCTTATGAGTGTTACGGATATGGAGTCCAAGGTCTATCCCATAGAGTCTGTTCCGATTGTAAATGAGTATCTTGATGTGTTTCCAAATGACCTTTCTGGTATTCCTCCCGAAACGGAAATAGATTTTGGTATCGACCTCCTCCCTAATACTCAACCCATTTCTATTCCCCCTTACTATATGGGGTCGGTAAAGTTGAAGGCATTGAAGGAACAATTGAGGGACTTGTTGGAGAAGGGATTTATTAGGCCTAACCAATCACCTTGGGGTACACCGGTGTGAAAAAGAAGGATGGGTCCCTTAGGATGTGTATTTACTAGTGGCAACTTAATAGGATCACCATCAAGAATAGGTACCCTCTTCCAAGAATTGATGATTTATTTGACCAATTACAAAGGGCTAGTAATTTCTCTAAGATTGATCTTCTTTCAAGGTATCATCAAGTGAAGGTGAGGGAGTGTGATATTCCTAAGACGGCATTACGGGCTAGGTAAGGGCATTACGAGTTTGTTGTGATGTCTTTTGGGTTGACTAATGCACTAGCCATCTTCATGGACCTTATGAATAGGTATTCAAATCCTACCTTGATTCATTTGTTATGGTATTGATTGATGATATTTTGATCTATTCTATTGGTGAGGAGGAGCATAGGACTCATCTGAGTGTCGTGTTGCAAAGATTAAGGGAGGAGAGGCTATATGCCAAATATGAAAAGTATGAATTTTGGTTGAGGGAGGTTTTCTTCCTAGGACATATGGTGTTAGGAGATGGTATTAAGGTGGATCCTAAAAAGACAGATGTGATTAGAAATTGGACTAGACCGTTGACCCCATCGGACATTAGGAGTTCCATGGGCTTAGCGGGTTACTATCGGAGGTTTGCGAATGGGTTCTCTTCTATTGCTTCCCCTTTGACAAACTTGACTGAAAATAAGGCCATGTTTGTGTGGACCGATGAATGTGAGAGGAGCTTCCAAACATTGATAGATAAGCTTGTGTCCGCTCTTATTTTGTCACTACTGGATGAGCTAGAGGAATTTGTTGTATATTGTGATGCTTCTAGAGTTAGGTTGTGTTCCATTGCAAAATGGTAAGATCATAGCCTATGCTTCAAGGAAAATCAAGGTTCATGAGAGAAACTACCCTATCAATGATCTAAAACTAGCTACTATGGTATTTTCATTAAATATTTGGTGTTATTACTTGTATACAATGCATGTTGATGTGTTCACCGATCATACGAGCCTCCAATATGTCTTCACTCAAAACGATCTTAACTTGAGGCAAAGGAGATGGTTAGGACTCCTTAAGTACTATGATTTAAGTGTGCGTTATCATCCGGGTAAGGCTAATATGGTGGCGGATGCTTTGAGTAGGGTGTCTATGGGTAGCATAGCTCATGTTGATGGAGGTGATAAGGAGATCCATTGTGTGGCTAAATTGGAAGTTAGATTGGGGAAAGCAGATAATAGTGGTGTTGTTGTTGTTAATTGTTCTAAATCTTCATCGGTTGAGGAGGTGAAAGCTAAGCAAGATCTTGATCTCTCCCTACTAGAATTGAAGGCCTTGGTTGGTGATAGGAAAGTGGAGGTTTTCTACCAAGGGGGAGATGGTGCACTTACATACCATGGTAGGTTGTATGTGCCTTGTGTTGATGGCTTGAGAGAGAGAATTCTTGATGATGCTCACAGTTCTTCCTATTCTATTCACCCTGGTTCTACTAAAATGTATAGGTACTTGAGAGAGGTGTATTGGTAGGGAGGCATGAAGAAGGATATTGCGAAATTTGTGTCCGGTTGCCATAGTTGTCAATAAGTCAAAGCCGAACATCAAATGTTGGGTGGCCTAACCCAAGGCATAAAGGTTCCTACTTGAAAGTGAGAGGTGATTAATATGGATTTTGTGGTTGTATTGCCTAAGACTAGGAAGGGTTTTGATTCTATCTGTTTTGTGGTTGATAGGATGATGAAATCAGCTCACTTTCTACCAGTTAAACCACATATGGGGCTAAAGAGTATGCGAGGTTGTACATCCATGACTTTGTGAGGTTACATGGGGTTCTTTTTTCCATCATATCGGATCGTGGAGCTCAATTTAGTTCACATTTTTGGACATCCTTCAGAGGTGACTTGGCACATGAGTTAAGCTTTCAACGACCTTTCACCCTCAAATGGATGGTCAAGCCGAAAGGACTATCCAAACACTAGAGGACTTTCTTAGGGCTTGTGTATGGGAGCGTAAAGGTAGTTAGATGATCATCTCCTATTGACACAGTTTGCCTACAACAATAGCTATCATTCTAGAATCGGTATGGCTCCTTTTGAGGCTCTTTATGGTAGGCATTGTAGATAACTAGCTGGGTGGTTTGAGGTTGGTGATGCAGCCTTGTTAGGACCATATCTTGTTATGGAGGCTCTTGAGAAGGTTAAAATGATTAGGGAAAGGTTGAAGATGGTCCCAAAGTTGTCAAAAGTCTTATGCTGATGTGAGGAGAAGCGAGCTTGAATTCAAAGTTGATGATTGGGTCTATTTGAAGGTGTCACCCATGAAGGGAGTAGTCCATTTTTGTACGAAGGGCAAGTTGAGCCCAAGATATATGGGTCCTTATAGGGTGATGAGAAGGGTTGGCAAGGTAGCTTATGAGTTTGAATTTCCTAGAGAAATGGATTTTGTTCATCTTACTTGACATGGATTCTTGATGTTGATGAGAGATTATCATATGAATTGACATGATAAGCATGTTATGGTAATTTATGGGTTTCCGAGAATACATTAGACTCATGAATAGTCTTCATGATCTGCAAGTGAATTATTGGGATCTTATGCTATTTCTCTTAGGCTCTTGTGAATTGAAGCCTATTAGAAGGGGTCTTGAACCATACTATATTTCTCACAGTCTAGTAGAAGGAAAAATGTTTACATGAAAGGGTCATGAACCATGTTGTATACGCCCTCATGTATGACTTATTGATATGCATTACCTATATTTAAATGATGGGGTCATGAACCATATTGTATACCTCACCCTCATGTACTATTTAATACTATACACTATCTTATATTTATATGAAAGGTCTATAAACCATGTTGTATGCCTTATCCTTATATGCAAATAAATACTACCTACAATCTTATATTTACTTGAAGGGGTTATGAACCATATTGTATGCCTTACCTTCATATATGACTTAATATAATGTAGTATCCGTTACCTACTAGAAGGGGTCATGACTCATGCTATACTCTTTACCCTCTAGTACAATGTATTTCGATGAGCTATTCATGTCACTTTATTGAATGGGTCAAGTTAGGCAAGTATGATATTTTTCAAGTAAGTTTACACCTAAGCATCATTGTACATGTCATATTGAGACTATGCCTATTTATTATAATTATGCATCTTGAATATTATCGCTTATGTTCTTTGTTGTATTGTACGTTGCATACTTAGTACATTCCAAGTACGAACGCATAATCTATGCCTACATGATATCACCATGTAGGGACTGGAGCTCCTATCGACCATCCTTCTCCATGTGGCTAGTTCGGTACATTTAAAGGAAGCCTTTGGTGAGTCCTCATCTTTGGGTATGAGATCTAGTTTACTTTCACACCTTTTCTTTACTAAGACATGTTGGTATTTTAGGATACTTATCATTAGAGGGTGAGCTGTGGAAGTGCCTTGCCCCCATCTCCATTTTATGTAGAGGTGTTGATGGATATTATGGATGTATATGTTTGAGTTTGACTCTTCGTATGTCTCTGTTTGAATGAAATTCTTCCCTTAGTCCCGCTCCTCTTTTTATTATAATCAAAAGTTATTGTTTATTTTGCATCTGCGACCAATGATGTGTGAATGATATACTGAGAGGCTTGTTTGGGGTACCTTTGGGTTCTCCATTCGCTGTGTCAAATCTAGGCCCTAGGCTTGGGTAGTTGAAATCTTAGTATCAGAGCACTAGGTTTATAAATGGTCCGCAGAAATCCAATGCACCGCATTGAGAAGAATCTTGTTCATGGTTGTGTAGCTCGCCCCAACTATGAATAGGATACTCTGAGGAGTTTTAAGAAATGTTTCACTTCTTCATGATCCATGTCATGCAGTATAGCTAAATACTCTAGTGTTTATTTCTGATTCATGATTGTTACATTTAGAACATGTCTCAAGATATTCAGAATGGTGTGCAAGATGATAACTGTCCCTCACTTGCGGATCAACTTTCGAATAATTACATATCAAATGCGGAGATTCGAAATGCCCTATAGCTATTGGACAAAGTTGTAACCGCTCAACTTAACCAACAATCAGGTGCCCCCGAGTTTACAAATGATAAGAGGGAGGAGAAGAAGGCTAAAAGGGCTAGGTATGATGGTGGTTTTTAAAGTGCTAAGGGTGGTCATTTTTAACAAGGTCACAATGTCAAAGGTAAAGGCTCTTCTCGTGCTTAAAACCAAAAGTTTGCTAGTGATAAGGTGCCTAACCCCAAAGCTCAAGGTAGTAAGGATGGAGTGACTCATCCTAGATGCCTAGAATGTGGAACGAATCATATTAGTACATAGCTGAGAAACATAGGTGCATGCTTTTGGTGTGGCAAGATGGGCCACAAGACTGTTGATTGTCCATATGCTTAAAGTAAAGGTGAAGATGATCGTCCTCTAGGATGTGGTGCTCATGGATCCCAAAGGGCACAAGCTGGTGCCAATGCTCGTGGTGTTACTTTTCACAAGTGTCTAGAGTGAGGGAAGAACCATGGTGGCATTTGTTGGAAAGGATTGGATGGTTGCTTTGGATGTGGAAATATAGGACACCGAATCTCCAATTGTCCTTATGTTGCTAAAAAAAGTAAAGGAGGATGATTTCGAGGTTAAGTGGTTTCAACAGGGGAAGTGCAAGATGCCCAAACCCCAGGAGGAGGTTCATATGGATATCAATTTGATGATCTTCAAAAAGGGCAAGAGGTGGATGAGACCGTCGATGTTGTCACTGGTATGTTAAAGGTTTTTTATTACGATATGTATGCTTTGTTTGATCTTGGTGCCACTCTTTCTTTTATTACTCATGTTGTTGTCATTGTGCTTCATCTGTGCTCCTAATTATCATGTGAACCTTATGAAGTGTCTACCCCCAATGGTGAATCCTTTATTGCTAGAAGAGTCTACAGGGATTATTCCGTGTCTATATGCATAGAGTCTTGTAGGTTCATTTCTTTTCTTAAGGCCTAGAAATTGATTTCTTAGGGTTGCATTTACCATCTTATAAGGTTAGGGATGTTGAGCCTAAAGTCCTTCATGTTGATTCTATTTCAGTGGGAAATGAGATTCTTGATGTCTTTCCCGATGAGCTTCTCGGTTTTCCTCTTGAAAGGGAAATAGATTTAGTATAGAATCCCTTCCCAATACTCAATCCATTTCTTTTCTCCCTTACAGTATGGCCCAGACAGTATTTATGAATTGAGTCTTTAAACACTACCGTGGAATGTTTGTGGTGGTGATTCATAGATGATATTTTAATTTACTCCTGGAGTGAAGAAGAGCATGTGAATCATTTGAGGGTAGTGTTGCAAACACCGAGGGATGAGAGGTTATTTGCAAAATTTGGTAACTGTGAATTTTGGTGAAGGAAAGAAAGGTGGAGGTTTTCTCCCAAGGGGAAGATGGTATCTTTAAGTATCAAGGTTTGTAGTATATTTTTGATATTGATTAGGTTGACGTACTTTATCTTGAAAGAGGCATGTGATTCGTACTATTTTATTCTTTCGGATTTTACAAAGATGCATAGAGATTTTAGGGAGGTATCTCAATGAGGTTGATGAGATGGCTTTTATTGGAGCGAATTTTGTTATTGATACTAGGGAGAAAATGAGGCTTATATGGGAGAGGTTGAGAACAGATCAAAATAGGTGAATGTCCTACTCTGATCTGAGGAGAAGAGATCTTGAGTTTTGTGTAGATGATTAGTATTTGAAGCTTTCACCAATGAAGGGTGTTGTTTGACTTGGTAAGGAGGGAAAATTGAGCCCAAGGTATGTAGGGCCTTATAGAATTTCGAGGAGAATTGGCAAGGTTTCCCATGAATTAGAATTGCCTATGGAAGTGTGTATGGTTCATCCAGTCTTCCATGTATCCATTTTGAGGAAGTGTGTCGGTGACCCAAGTTCTATAGTACCTTTGGAAGTGAGTGTTGTAGAAGCTAAATTGACCTATGAGGAGGTCCTGGTGGAATTACAGGATAGACAAGTAAGGAGGTTAAGAAATAAAGATGTGACATCCGTCCAAGTCCTTTGGAAGAATCAACAAGTCGAAGGTGCCACTTGGAAAGCAGAAATGGACGTGAAGAAACGATATCTGTACCTCTTTCCCTCTATTCAAGCCTCATATAACAAACTAAGTTCTTTCTATGATTATGAGTCTTAACATTCAGCCCATATAAGTCTTAAGATTCAACCCTCATGTCATTCTTGCATGCATGTATGTTTATGATAACAAGTTTATGGTGATTCTGGCTTTCATGTTAAGACTTTTTGAAAATTATATTTAAGTGCATTTGTTGCATTCATGTCGGGCTAAAAGCTTCATAATTACTTCTCCTACGCATGGTTCTTTGACATTCAAGGATGAACGTTCTCAAGAGGGAAATATTGTGACACTCCATAACTCTATACCCATGTGTACCAATGCTTCAAGCCTTATTTTTATGGGTGGGAAGTGTATTAGGGTCATGAGAGACTCCTTGTAACGACCCGGCACCAACACTGTGAAGTATTGTCCACTTTGCCTGCACACATCCCAGGCGCATGGCTTTGTCCCCTTAGGGGGAAAGCCCCAAAAGGCGCCTCATAGGTGAAGCTACCGGTCCCTCACTAAATAGCCCAGGACTCCCCTTCTCTTTTCCAATGTGGGAGTTCTAGCAAGCCAGCAAGCCAGGCATCAGCACACAGTCCAGACCTTGCGCATTACTACACTTACCCCCCGTACGGACTCAACGTCCTCGCTGAGTTTAGCACCCACCATTGTACTAGACGAGAGTCGGCTCTGATACCATATGTAATGACCCGACACCAACACTGTGAAGTATTGTCCGCTTTTTCTGCACACAGCGCAGGCACACGATTTTGTCCCCTTGAGGGGAATGCAGTAATACGCAGGGTTTGGGTTGTGTGCGGACGCCTGGCTTGCTGGCTTGCTAGAATTCCCACATCGGAAAAGAGAGGGGGTGTCCTGGGCTATTTAGTGAGGGACCGGTAGCTTAACCTGTGAGGCACCTTTTGGGGCTTTCCCCAAGGGGATAAAACCGTGTGCCTGGGTTGCGTGCGGGCAAAGCGGACAATACTTCACAGTGTTGGTGCTGGGTCATTACAGATGGTATCAGAGCCGACTCTCATCTAGTACGATGGTGGGGGCTAAACTCTACGAGAACGCTGAGTCCGTATGGGGGGTAAGTGCAGTAATGTGCAGGGTCTGGGCTGTGTACGGACGCCTGGCTTGATGGCTTGCTAGAACTCCCACATCGGAAAAGAGAGGGGGAGTCCTGGGCTATTTAGTGAGGGACCGGTAGCGTAACTTGTGAGGCGCCTTTTGGGGCATTCCCCCCAAGGGGACAAAACCGTGCGCCTGGGCTGTGTACAGGCAAAGCAGACAGTACTTCATAGTGTTGGTGTCGGGTCGTTATACTCCTAGTACTTAGATGAGTTCAAGACTTTCTTATAAATTGAGCTTTGAGTGTTGGATTGTGCAAGGTTCAATTTTAAATGATCATAACTTTTAGAACAAAAAGAATTGGATGACCCATGACATGCCAAATTAAAGCCTTTTGAATTAGCTTTCCAATGCAACTTGTTTGACCTTATTTGGAGTTCAGAGTCAAAAGTCATGGACAATTTACTGAAGAATGCCAGTATAGAGTTGAACTACAAAAGCTTCATTATGGAGTCGTAGTGTGGCTACGAGTCATAGTGTGACTCGTAGAAAGTTCTTGAGACTTTAAAATTGAGCAAAAGGGTAACAGGAGGGGTCCTACGAGTAGTAGTACTGTTCACAACCCGTAAGGGGCTCGTAGGGGACGTTTGGAAGCTTTTTAGGAATGTTATTTTTGTCCTTTTTGAACATTTCTATGCCCAAGATTGATGTTTTTCTACAAATTTAATGTCTGAAACCTTTAAGTTCATCATTTTTATTGCCATATTATTCTCTCTAAAAACCTCTCCAAGACTTTATCAAGACCCCCATTCAAATTCAATGATCTCAAGAATAACTTTGGATTTCAAGGACTCAATCCAAGCTTCAACTCTCCTTCACCTTTACTCCAAGAAATTCCAAGTTTAGGTATATGGGTCTTCATCCATGGGTCCTTTAATCCATGGAGCCCAACTTTCTTTTTTTTTTTATGAAAATTGCCTGATTTCAAGTTGTATTACTTGTGGGTATCTTTTATTTTGAAATATGAACATAAATTATGTTGGAGTTTCATCAAGAATTGATTGAATACACATGAATGTCCACTTTAAACTTATTCCATGAGTTGATTTATGTCTATTGAGACTATGCATGATTTGAGCTTGAAAACTATGAACTATGATGACTTTTGAGCTTGAAAACTATGAACTATGATGACTTTTGATATAAATTTTATGATTCCAAATTAGGGGTTTTACTACAATATTGGTGGGTTGATTTTGAATCGATTTTACTTATCTTGTTATACTTTTGAGCTGCATAATTTCTAATAAGTGTCATGAATCCGCCATGTGTTTGATTAAATTACATACTCCGGAGTTGCATGATTTTGAACAAGTATCATAAACCCACCATGTGTTTGATTAAATTATATACTCTTGAGTTGCGTGAGAGTTGCATGACTTTGAACAAGTGTAATGAACCCACCATGCGTTTAACTAGATTACTTGACAAGTATTCTTGATTTTAATGAGAGATTATTCTATGAATTTACATGATAAGCATGTTATGGTAATTTATGGGTTTCCAAGCACGCATTAGACTCATGAATAGTCTCCTTGATCTACAAGTGAATTATTGAGCTCTTATGTTATTTCTCTTAGGCTCTTATGAATTGTGAAGGCTATTATAAGGGGTCATAAGCCATGTTATATTTATCATTCTCTAATGTAAGGCAAATGTCTACATGAAAGGGTCATGAACTATGTTGTATACCTTACCCTCATATACGACTTATTGATATGCATTACCTATATCTACATGGCGAGGTCAAGAACCATGTTGTATACCTCACCCTCATGTATGACTTAATACTATACACTACCTTATATCTACATGAAGAGGTCATAAACCATGTTGTATGTCTCACTCTCATGTACGAATCAATACTACGTAGTATCTTATATTTACATAAAGGGGAGATGAACCATGTTGTGAGCCTTTTCCTCATGGACGACTTAATATCATGTACTATCCGCTACCTACTAGATGGGGTCATGACTCATGCTATATTCTTTACCCTCTAGTACAAGGTAATTGGATGAGCTACTCATGTCACTTTATTGAGTGGATCAATTTATGCAAATATGATTATTCTCAAGTATGTTTACACCTAAGCATCATTATACACGTCATATTGAGACTATGTCTATTAACTATAATTATGCATCTTGAATATAATGGCTTATGTTCCATGTTGCATTATACCCCATATACTTAATATATTTCAAGTACTAACGCATACTCTATGCTTTCATGATATCACCATATAGGGACCTCAGCTATTATTGACCATCCTCCTCCACATGGCTAGTTCTGTACATTTGAAGAAAGCCTTTGGTGTGTCCTCAACTTTTGGGTTGACATCTAGTTTACTTTCATGCCTTTTCTTTACTAAGACATGTTGGTATATTTGGATACTTATCATTTGTGGCGAGCCCAGGAAGTGTCTTAGTCCCCGCTCCATTCTATGTAGAGGTGTTGTTGGATATTATGGATGTTCTATGTTCCAGTTTGACTCTTCGTATGTTTATGTTTAAATGAAATTCTTTCTTTATTCCCTCTTCCCTTTTTATTATTGCCACAAGTTGTTGTTTATTTTTCTTCCTCCACCAAGGATGTGCGAATGATGTGCTAAGAGGCTTGTTTGGGGTCCTTTAGGGTTCCCCTTTTGCCATGTCACGTCTACACCCTAGGCTTGGGTCACGACACTACTCCTTCACATGGCTAGCCATATCATTAAAGTTATCTTTTGGTGATTCCTCATATTCGGGGACAACATCTATCTTCCTTCATGTTTATATTAACACTTTAGCTTATACGTTGGATATTTATCTATGAAGGTGAACCTAGGAGATGTCTTGGTCCCCACCTCATCTAATAGTAGAGGTATCGTTGGATATTATGTTTGTTTGTGTTAATGAGCTTGACTCCTATTATGATTATTCTATTATGAAAGACTCTCTCAGTCCCATTTCCCTTACGTTCTATTTCTACAAGCTTGTTATCTTATTTTGCTTCCGCAACCAAGGATTTGTATGTGATATGCTAAGAGGCTTGTTTGGGGTTCCTTTGGGTTACCCATTCTCCTTGTCATGTCTAGGACATAGGCTTGGATCATGAAAAAAATATCCTTAATTTATTTAATGAAAATTCCTTGGATTTAATTGCCCTCAAAATCTAAATAAAGGAAGCTTGTATTTTGATAACAAAATAATAATGAGAATCATTTATTAGGTTTATATCATCATTCCCTATTCAAATACATGCAAGAAATACTACAAAATAGTTAACAAACATACATCACATATATGAGAATATTTAACCATTACTTACTTCGAAACTAGCCTTGAAACTCTATGGAATTGGAGTTGTGTCCTTTTTCAAACTCCTAACTAATTCTTGCCCTATAAACAATCAAGGAAATCTAATAGTCAACAAATAATGGTCTAAATTGCAAAGATTACATCAAAATCCTATCCTTTGACAACTTTGAGCATTCCCATATCTAAGGCCTTTTTTCCCATCATTACTTGTAGATCAAAATCTTTCCTTACAACAGTCCTCCTAGATTCTAAGGTCTAAGAATCAATTAACTAGTTAGAAGAATGATTAATATAACTTTTCTTTAATGATAAAATGGATGGAAAACAAGCCCTAAGTCATTTCTGGTCTAACATAATACAAGTCTGTCATTGAATTTCTTATCATGTGCCTCCATATTTAAATTAGACATTAAGTCAGTCTAATTGTTTTTATCACAAGTAACGAACTTCTACATTTTAAATATTATCTCAGATGTATTTTTCAAGTATTTGAAAATACTTTCACTTATTTATTTTCTCATGCTTTCAAATGTATACTATCAAAATACACATTGACAAGATAAAGCCTCTTTTGGCGATAATATTCCATAAAAAATTATAGTGCTTCAATTTTCTTTGACAATATTTACAAAACGTCAAAGTTTAATTCATGGAGCCACCCTTTGCAAACATAAAATCATTAGATTTATATGACATGTCTTTTTTCTTTTTTGCTACAATTAGACAGACCACTTAGTATTTAAAATATTAGCACTAAAGATTGCATCTTTGTACAATTTTTTTCTAATTAATGATGCAATTTATATATCCTTCAAATCATCAATAGAATGAACTTTGAATTCTGATGAAGTTTTTGTTACTTCAATTTAGTTTCAAATTCAGTCAGCATAGAGAACTAAGAGGTTTTAGGAAATTACTTAGAACAAAAAACTTTTGTTTGACAAAATTTTTGTAGAAAATTATTTTTGCAAAACAAAATCTTTATAGAAATAACAAATAAAAATTCTAGCAAGTTTTCAAACCAAAAACTAAAACTTGTAATGAAAACAAAATGTGTACAAAAAATAGAAATAAAATAGACAAGAAGAAAATTGAGCCCACAGAATGCATAGTATTTGTTTAAGAAAATTATTCTCTTAATGTGTTGCAACATGACACTCGATCCAACAATATGTTAGAATGTGACACCTGATCCAATAATGTATCGAAACGTGTCACCCTATCCAATAATATTTTGGAACGTGACGCCTGATCTAATAATATGTTAGAATATGACACTCGATCAATAAACACAATCACAATAATAATCATAACCATAATGAATAATTTACAACTTCCCAAGTTCAAGTAATAGGTGTCACGCCCTGAGAGGGTACCCTTGGAGTGGTCAACACTTAAAGAATCACTGTTGATTCCCTAGGAGAACCACCTGGCCATATCTCACATCAACTCAATAGCAGAAGGAAACTTTCAAATAAAAAGACATCATATGAATAAATATAATTCTAATGTAGCATATTTTCCAATGAATAAGTTTGGAAATAACAACACTTAATAAATCCTTTATTCAATGTCTATTAAGCCACTAATCAACAATCTAGATGGTACCATAATAGGGCATGGATACCCTAAATCACAGAAAGGAAGTACTAAATAAAAAATAGGAAATAAAAGGGCTCCTCCAAAAAGCACAGAGGGCTCACCAACTTTGAAATGCAATGAATTAGACCTCAACGGTGTGGGGACTAAATTCTCTATCACCTGTATGTGCATCATGAAACGATACAGGTCTAAATGGACATCAGTACATGAAATATACCAGTATGTCAAATACCTTAAGAAAGTAAAGCTCACTCACTCATGTCAACTCAACAACTCATAACTCTCTCAACGGAAATGCAAAATTTTAAAATAATTCATGATTTTGAAAATAGATTCAATAGTATTAAACTCAGTTTAAAAATATCATGCTCAATCAGTGTTTGCTTAGAAGTTTCTCTTAACCAATATCCAATGTCACTATTTTTAGTTATGCACAATGAAGGTGACATCATTGTCACGCCCGTCCTAAACTTTTCATGGTAAAGAACGATCAACTCTCTCATGGATCCATACTAATTGCCCATCTTTTGTGACAAGAGCCGCTAGAAATTGTTGAATGACTATCCTACGTTGGAAACTAGTTCTGTGGGTTAGAGTAGATATTTAGTCACTCCTAGGTCGGTGCTCGATACTTTTCCGAAGGCTAAAACCTTCTCAACTTATCAATCAACTCTAATTTCAACCTCATTAGTTCATCTCAACTCAACTAATCTTAATTTCTTATCAACAATTAATCAAGGAAATTAGTTAGACTCAAATGCTCATTTAGACTAACTCAACTAGACTCATCATAATATGCAAGCAAAATGCACCAATAGATATGCAATATAATACAATATACTTTTCATGCTCTATTATACTCAATTTACCCAACTCAGACAATCAAACCTAGACCTCAACTCAATGCACGTACATTTTTTATGAAAAATTATTCAATTTTGGATTCATGATATTAAGTATAAAAGATATATGTCAATCTCATATCAGTGGTCATGCAATACAACAATATCTCATATATCATCATAAGAACTCATAATAAATACAAAAATTTGGCATTTGGCTGGTAGGATTTTCAAACCTAACTCTTATTCTCAGTTTTTAACTCAATTAGGTGATAGCGCATATGATCGAACGTAGTACAACACTTTAGTAAACCTTATATACCAGGAAATAGAAGAACAATCAACTTCTTAGAGAATCTCTACTCACGTGCTCGGAACCCTAGCTTTCTCCCTTTCCTCGATGCTCTCTAGAATTTCTAAGTATATTTAAGGAGTAATATCCTTAGGGTACTGATAAAGTGGCTAAATCAAGTCCAAAATATTATGGTTTTTAATTAAAAAGGGTGGGAAAGTACATACCTACCCCTTAAGAAAAACTGCTAAGTGGACCACGAAACCCTTTTTACAGCCCGTGAAATAGGTTATGGCTCATGGTATGCTCTCATGGAAAGTAGATAAAAACTGTAAATATTTGAACTCATTATATGGCCTGTCAGACATTGCTCGTGGAAAATGTTATGGGATGTGCTCCCTTTCATAGAATCTAGGCCAAAATTATAGATTTCGGGATCTTATTCCATGACTAGACAGACGGCTCATGGAAGATGTTATGGGTCATGTTCCTTCTCGTAGATTCCTTCTATGCTAAACAAAATATTGTCAACTCAGGAACACCATTTTTATGACCGACTCCATGGACCATACTCTAGACTATGGTTCATAAACCCTCTCATAGGACCAGGTCTACGGACCTGTTTCACTTTTAAAATATCTGGGATGTTACATTATCTCTCCTTTGGGATCATTTGTCCTCCAATGATAAGATATCTAGGAACTTAGTCAAGGCAAAAATTCTACACAAGACTCCAACAATCAAACAACTCACAAATCACTTATGCAATTAATTAATTAGTAAATTAAGCAAATAAAACACTTAAACAGTCAACAAATCAACTCAATCCTCTCTCAGACTCTAGAGCTCTATTGTCTGTCAAACTCAGAGTGGAAGTAGAACTGAAGGGATAGGAATTAAAAAATTTAGAAGGAAATTATTACCATCCACTCTCTCACCATTAGTAGGCAGGAATAAATGAGGGTATTTTGCCTTCATATCCTCCTCTGCCTCCCAAGTAGGTTCTTCTACAAATTGGTTCCTCTACAATACTTTAATAGATGCAATCTCTTTGGTTCTTAACTTGTAAACCTAACTATCAAGGATGTGGATTGAAATCTCCTTATAGCTCAATATGTCTTTTACTCCAACATTCTCAACAGGCACAACTAATTGTGGGCCTCCCAAACACTTTTTAAGCATGGAAATATGGATGATTGGGTGGATGGCTACTAACTCAGATAGTAGCTCTAACTCATAAGCCACATTTCCCACTCTCTTTATGATCTGGCGAGTGAAGTGCTTCACGGATGTGGAGCACGAACGCATCAAACTTTTTGAACCAATGACTCTTGCAGCATAAGGGCCAATATTCCTCAGACTTCGCTTTCCCTTCATCCTAAATCGCATCATACCCTTCATAGGTGATATGTTCATATACACCCAATCATTGATCTCAAACTCTATATCTTTTCTTCTAACAACGGTGTAGGAATTCTATCAACTTTTTGTAGTCTTTAATCTTCCTGAATGATCATCACTTTCTCTATAGCTTGGTAAACCAAGTCTAGTCCAATCAACTCTGCTCCACCTACCTCAAACCATCCAATCGGTGATCTACATATCCTCCCATATAGTGCCTTATATGGGCATCTGAATGCTAGAATAGAAATTGTTGTAGGAAAGCTCAATTTGTGGCAAGTGGCCACCCCAATTACCTTTGACGTCAATGATGCAGGCTCTCAACATATCCTCCAAGGTATGAATTGTGTGCTCTGCCTGGCCATCCGTCTAGGGGTGGAAATAAATGCTAAGGTTCACCTTTGAACCTAAGCCTTTTTGGAAAGACCTCCAAACTTGAGCTGTGAATTAGGCTCCTCCTTCTGAGATAATAGCCAAGGGGACTCCATGCAATCTAACAATCTCTCTTATGTATAATTGATCAGAATCATCTCTAGTGTCAATCATCTTTACCTCCAAGAAGTGTTCAAATTTTGTCATTCGATCAACTACCATCCAAATTGAATCATGCAGTCTACAAGACCTCGGTAAACCTTGATGAAGTCCATGTTGATAACCTCCCATTCCTATTCTAGAATCCCAAAATTCCGAGTCACTCCATATGGCCATAGGTGCCAACTTATACTAGTTAGTAGTTTGGGCTTTTGGAAACAAAGTCAGAGATATATTCATCTTTCTCCCACCAATAAATCTCCCTCAAGTCATGGTACATCTTAGTCAATCCTGGATGGATGGAATGTTAGGAATTATGGGCCTCCACCATGATCCTCTTTCGAAAACCATCAACATCTGGAACACACAACTTGCTTTGGTACCTTAATACTCGATCTCCCTCTTTGGAGAAAGCCATTAGCTTCTACTTATAAACATTTTCTTTCAATTGTGGCAAGATGGGATCTTGATCTTGTTTCTCCTTCACACCTACTACTAGAGATGATGCAGACCCATTATGCACAAGGACTCTTCCTTCGCCTGATTCATCCAATTGAACTCCCAGTTGTACCAGCTTGTGGACCTCCTTAGCTATCTCTCTCCTCTCTTCGTCCACATGGGTGGCGCTTGCCATGGATAACCTGCTAAGAGCTTTAACAATTACATTAGCTTTACAAGGATGGTACAAAATGCTCATGTGATAGTCTTTGAGTAACTTAAGCTATCTCCTCTACCTTAGCTGAAGCTCCTTCTGGGTGAAGACATATTGCATACTCTTATGGTTTGTGAATGCATCAAAATATGCCCCATGCAAGTAGTGGTGCCATAGTTTGAGAACAAGCACAACTGTTGCCGACTCCAAGTCATGACTGGAATAATACTTCTCATGCATTTTAAGCTGTCTAAAAGAATAGGCAACAACTTTAACTTTCTTCATCAATATACATCGCAATCCCACTCTCAAAGTGTAGTAGATGGCAAATCCATTTGTTCCATCAGGCAAGGTAAATATAGGGGCAGTAGTCAACCTTGTCTTCAACTTTTGCAAACTCCTCTCACACTCATTGCACCATTGAAACTTGACCTTCTTCCGAGTTAGTTTAGTCAACAGTGCGGATATGGTTGAAAATCCTTCAACATATCTGCTATAGTGGCAAACGAATCCCAGAAAGATTCTTATATCGGTCGGACAGATTGTTCTAGGCTACTTCTTAAATGTCTCAATCTTTTGGGTATCCAGTCAAATGCCATCGGCTGAAATTACATAGCCTAAGAATGCTATAGATATGAACTAAAACAAACACTTCTAAAACTTTGCATATGAATCATTATCCTTGAGCATCTTCAAAGCAATTCAAAGATGATTGGCATGCTCCTTCTCACCTCTGGAATACATTAAAATATCATCAATAAATACGATCACGAACATGTTAAGATACTGCCTAAATACTCTATTCATCAAGTCTATGAAGGCTGCAGATGCTTTCTCAACCTAGAGATATCAATGAAAACTTGATGTGACCAAATTGGGTTCAAAAAGCCATCCTCGGTATGTCACATTCACTCACTTTCAACTGGTGATGGCTTATCAAAGGTCTATCTTGGAGAAAATAGTGGAACCTTGAAGTTGGTCAAAAAAGTCATCGATCCTCAGAAGAGGGTACTTATTCTTGATTGTACCCTTATTCAACTGGCAGTATTCAACAAACATTCTCAAGAAACCATCCTTCTTCTGCACGAACAAGATCGGAACACCCCATGGAGAGACACTTAGCCTAATAAATCCTTTTTCTAGCAAATATTTCAACTGCTCTTGCAACTCTTTCATCTTTGCATAGGCCATTATATATGGCGGAATAGAGATAGGCAGGGTGTCTTGGAAAATACCGATTACAAAGTTGATCTCTCTATTAGTGGGAATCTAGGCAAATCCTTAGGAAATACATCAGGAAACTCACTCATGATCGGGACAGATTCAAGAGTAGGAGGTTCAATATCATCAGACTTGACTTGCACGAGGTGATAGATACATTCCTTTAGAGATCAGTCCTCGGGCCTTGAGGTAAGAAATATAACATCCATTCGATGCAATATAATATCCCTTCATCTCACTAATGGGCTCCTTTGGAAATTAGAATTTGACAGTTTGGGTTGTTCATTCAATAGAGGCATCACAACCGTGAAGGCAGTCTATGCCATGGACCATATCGAAATCAACCATCTCAAACTCAATCAAATCAGTAAGAGTATACCTATGATTGATGGACACCTCAAAATCTTTATAGATTTTCTCGGCTCAAGTGGACTTACCAATAGGAGTAGAAATAGAAAATGGCTCAAGCAAGCACTTAGGGAGGATCTCAAATCTACCTACCACATATGGCATCACAAGGGAATAAGTCAAACCCAGATCAAGTAAAGCATAGAAATAAAAGGTAATAAATTGAAGCATACTCTGTCAGAATATCTAGTGTGATCTCTTGGTCGTATCAGTTCCCTATTGCATATAGATAATTTGTCCCGTTGTTTGCGCTTGGTACAATACCTCTCTGGTTAGCCCTCACTGGTGGTGCTATGGTAGAAGACTGGGCCTTATTTCCCTTCATTAGACACTCCCTATGAAAATAGCTCGATTGGCTACACCTGTAGCAACCATTTCCTCCATCTCTACATTCTCCCAAGTGCATCCTAATACATTTCCCGCAAGGTGGCTTTTCTTTCGAGCCAAGGGTCATACTGGCTTGAGTCTGTGAACCCTATGCTCCAAAATTTTTGTTAACCTTGGGACCTTTGATCATACCTATAGCTGAGGGATGGTTCACTGGCTAAAGATGGTGCATAGCTAGTGAAGTGAACCTCTTCTAGAAGTAAGACTTATCTCCCTTACTCAGCTTAGTTGGATCACGCTGAAGCCCTGTTGACTTGGCCTTCTTACTTAGATGTTCTTCTTTATCTCTTTTCTTTTCCTCAGTTTATTGGGCATAGACAAAAACTCTGGAAATATATATACCGAGGATTAACAATGCCACTTTGGACTCTTTCTTCAAATGTCTACCCAACCCAGATACGAATTTTCTCATCCTTACTCTCATATACCAAACCACCTTTGGGTTTTACCTATATAATTGTATGAATTTAAGGATATATTCTTTAACAGCCAGTCCCTCCTAATTCAACTTCATTTACTCCTCAATCTTGGCCTACCTTAACTTATGTTAACAAGTGATTAAGGAAGTCATCTCTCGAACTCATCCTGAAAAGCAGACTCAGCATTCTCAGCTTGACTCTCCTTCAACTAGTTTTACCAAAAATTAGCCATATGAAATGCCCCAAAATGTGCTTCAGAATGCACTGTAATCATAATTTCCATATATCTCAAAATCTATGCATGATTACAGAAATTCGAGTTCATATTCTTGATCGCAGCAAAACTTAGTGTGAAATGGGTATAACCCAGATTTTAGAGGACCCATAACAAAAAATAATTTTCACCAATTTTTTATTTCCAGTGGTTTTCCGCACCCTTACCACGATCCGCCAGGGGAACGAAGAAGTGGGATTCCTAAAATTGCTGGTTAAAGCTTCATCTAGGTCATAGTATGCTTAGAAGACATGATCTGCAAGTGTGTAATGCGTAAGTTCGAAAGTAAATTTGTAGAGTTTTAACTATATCACACGAACTTAGAATAGAAGAAAGTGTAATAATTGCTACTATTTTGTAGCCTCCTGTTTATTAAATGTGGTGCACAACATAGCCATAAACAAGACTCTACCAAACACAACTTCACATACTTCCTAGGGCTCTCTACTAGCCTCCTGTTTATAAAGTCTGGGCTCACAGAATGCACAGTGTTTGCTTAAAGATATTACTCTCTTAATGTGTTGTAATATGACACTCGATCAAATAATATGTGAGAACGTGACACCTAATCCAACAATGTGTTGAAACGTGTCATCCGATCCAAGAATATGTTGGAATGTGACACTCGATCTAATAATGTGTTAGAATATGACACCCGATCCATAAACACAATGGCAATCATAGTCATAACCAGATTGAATAATTCACAACTTGCCAAGTTGAAGTAAAAGGTATCAATGCCCCTGGAGGGTACCCTTGGCGTCGCTGGCACTTGAAGAACCATTGCTGATTTTCCAAGAGAACCACCTATACTCGTGATCAGATTAACTGAATAGCAGAAGGAAACATTCAAATAAAAAGACATCATATGAATAAATATAACTCTATTATAACATAGTTTCAATGAATAACTTTGGAAATAACAATACATAATAAATCCTCTCTTAATCTCTACTAAGCCACTAATTAATAACCTAGATGGTACCATGACAGGCCATGGATACACCAAATCAAAAAAGGAAGTACTAAATCAAAAACAAGAAATAAAAGGGCTCCTCCAGAAAGCAAAGAGGGCTCACCAACTCTGAAATGCGAAGAATAGGACCTCAATAATGTGTAGGCTGTAATCCTCTATCACCTATATCTGCATCATGAAATGATCCAGGTACAAATAGATGTTAGTACATGGAATATATTGGTAAGTAAAATAGCTCAAGAAAGTAAAGCTCAACTTACTTACCTCAACTCAACTCACAACTCACTTAACAAAAATGCAAGTTTTTACTATAATTCATGCTTTTCAAAATAGATGCAGTAGTATTAAACTTAGTTTAAAAATATCATGCTCAATCAGTGTTTGCTTAATAGTTTCTCTTAACTGATGTCCAGTCCAACCACCTTTAGTTTGGTGATGCACAACGACGGCGATGTCATTGCCACGTCCATCCTAAACTTGCCAAGGTAAAGGAGGATAAACTATCTCATGGATTTGTAGTAATTCTCCATCTTTTGGGACAAGAGTCGCCAGAACGTGTCATACAACTATCCTACGTTGGAAACATAGTTATGTGGGTTAGAGTGGATATTTACTTACTCCTAGTCGGTGCTCAATACTCCTCCCAAGACAAAAGCATACTCAGCTCATTAATCAACTCAAATCTCGACCTCTTTAGGTTATCTCAACTCGACTCATATTAATTTCTTATCAACTCAGTTAATCAAGGAAACTAGTTAGACTCATATGGTCATTCAGACTTAGTCAATTAGAATCATCATGGAATGCAAGAAAAATGTACCAATGGACATGAAATTAGAATATAATCTCCTCCTCATGTTCTATTATGCTCAATTTACCCAACTTAGATAATCAAACCCAGACCTCTACTCAATCCATGTATAGATTTTATGAAAAATCATTCAAGTTGGGATTCATGATATTATATATAAAATATATATGTTGATCTCATATCAATGGTCTTGCAATGAAACAATTACCTCATATATCATCATAATAACAAATAGTAAAAGCAGAAATTCAACATTTGGATGATAGGATTTTCAAACCCAACTCTTATTCTCAATTTTCAACTCAAGTAGGTGATAGGACGTGTGAACGAACGTAGTTCAACACTTTAATAAGCCTTAAATACCTGGAGATAGAAGAACAGTAGACTTCTCAGAGAATCTCTACTCACGTGCTTGGAACCCTAGCTTTCTCCCCTTCCTCGATGTTGTTTAGAGTTTCTAAGAATTTTTTAAGGAGTAATACCCTTAGGGTACTGATAAAGGGGCTAAAACAAGTCTAAAACTTCATGGGTTTTAATTAAAAAGGGTGGGAAAGGACAAAATTACCCGGTTCCTACACGGTGACATCATGTTGGCTTAGAGTATGCGTTAGTACGTTTGAATATACTATGTGAGTAAGATGAAATATAACAATAGATAGGCATCATAAGCAAAATGCATAATAATCCTCAATAAGCAGCATAATAGCAAGATGGCATGTATGATTGATGGTTACTTAAAACATGCTTACATAGAATATAATACATGTGTAAGAAGAGACCATTATCATATTGGTGGATCGTCGCATCATACCACCCTTGGTTATTGAGGTACACACGCCTTCAATTGGTTGGTGGATCATCACACCCTACCACCCTTGGTGACCGGAGTATAAACCTCCCGATATGGTTATCAAGATACAAATCCCTCCACAAGGTTATCAAGGTACAAGCCCTTTAACAAGGTATAACCCCCGAGTAGGGCATGGTTACATTCCACACTATATAAAGAATATCATATAGATACGTTCATTTCATCATCACAGAGTCATTTAGCTCATAAAACATGCATGGGATGTTTAATTCATCAAGAACCCATAACCAAACATTTTATCAAACACTTAGAGGGTGTGTAGTGCTGGTGTAAAACTATACAATTTATGAGTGTTATCATGCTAGAAAATTAAATGTTAACCCCTTAACGGATACTTGGTAACACTCTCAAGCAATATACATCAAGGCCCATCATCAAATCTCATATTAGATGTTATATTCATAGCCTAAAATATTGTAAAACAGTTACAATTTCATAAACCCAAACATATTGTGTAGTGATTTTCATAATAAATAAGACCCATTTATAAATCAACTTTAAATCATGTAATTTAGGATAAAAGGAATCTTGTGTATCATGGGTGAAATGAACCCAAGAAAGAAACCCACATACCTTATCTTTGGAGATGAACTTGATGAATAATTGAGATGGAGACCTGAAGTTTGAGAGAAAATCCTTCGATCCGAAGAAGGTTTTGGAGACTTGAATTTGGGTGATGAAATATTGGCTAAGGGTTTGAATGAGTCTTGGGAAATGTTAAGAACGATAAGAGGGTGGAAAATGGCAAAGTATAGGTATAGTCATGTTTGGGGACACTTAGGCCCAAGACCCAACGGTCTTGGACCGCACAAAACTTAACTCAGCAGAAAATACACAGGTCCGCATAACAGACCTATCGCGAAAATCAGATTTGTTCATTTGAGCATCCTGGCTACGTCACACTAGAGGTGTCCAAACCTCATTGGAAATTGCATTCTTGGAAAATTGAAATTGCTAATCGATTTCTCTTGAATCGGGATTATAGCCATTCTCCACTCAATTTGACCCCCTGAACAAGAATATGAAGTCGGATTTTCAATATCATGCATGGATTTTGTGATATATGGAAATTATGATTTCTGGCACTTTCGAGGCACATTTTTGGGAACTTTTTGTGGTCGTTACAATATATCCCTCTTGAGAACATTCGTCAGCGAATATCAAAGAGATGTATATGAGATTGTAAACATGAAAAATTCTTCCCACATAGAGATGCAACAATGCACTTAAAAATCATTCCAGAAATCTCATCATGAATGTAAAATCATCATAAACATGTTAATCCAAACATGAATGTACGCAATGACACAAGGGCTAAACTTAAGATTTGAGATCATGTAAGGGACATAGATCAATACCTTTGGATTCAGTGGAGTAGAAAAGTTAAGGATATCACTTTTGCATGTCCTCCTCGGCCTCCCAAGTAGCACTTTCCACTTGTTGATTCCTCAAAAGGACCTTAACGGAAGCTACCTCTTTGTTTCTCAATCTCTTCACTTACTTATCCAAAATCTAAACTGGAACCTCTTCATAGGTCAAATTATCTTCAACCACATACACAAAATCAAGAGGCGCAATAGAATTCAGATCACCTGCACAATTCCTCAACATAGACACATGAAACACTAGATGAACCAAATAAATTTCTCTAGGCAATTCTGACTCATAAGCTACCTTGCCAACCCTTCTTATCAACCTATAAGGACCCACAAATATTGGGCTCAACTTTCCCTTTTTACCAAAATGGACCACACCGTTCATGGGTGACACCTTCAAATAGACCCAATCATTAACTTTAAATTCAAGCTCCCTTCACCTCACATCGGCATAAGACTTTTGATGACTTTGGCAGTCTTCAACCTTTCTCTAATCATGCTAACCTTCTCAAGAGCCTCCATAATAAGGTATGATCCTAACAAGGCCACTATACCAACCTCAAACCACCCCACCAGCGATCTATAACATCTTCTATAGAGAGCGTCAAAAGAAGCCAGGCCGATGCTAGAACGAATACTATTGTTGTAGGCAAACTCAATCAACGGAAGATGATCATCCCAACTACCTTTAAGCTCCAACACACATGCTCTAAGCCTATCCTTAAGGATACAGATGGTCTTTTAAGCTTGACCATCCATTTGAGAGTGGCAGGCCATTGAAAGCTTAACACTAGTACCAAAACCCCTTTGGAAGAACCTCTAAAAATGTGAGGTAAATTGAGCACCACGATCCGATATGATGGACAAAGGAATCCCATGCAACCTCACCAAGTCATGGAAGTAAAACCTTGCATAATCTTCAGCCCCATATATGGTTTAATCGGTAGGAAATGAGCCAATTTTATCATCCTATCAACGACAACCCAAATGGAATCAAAACCATTTCTAGTCTTGGGTAGACTAACCACAAAGTCCATATTAATCACTTCCCACTTCCAAGTAGGAATCTCTATGTCTTGGGTTAGGCAACCCAGCCTTTGATGCTCGGCTTTAACTTGTTGACAACTATGCAACCATGACAACCGAAAATGAATTTCGCAATATCCCTTTTCATGCCTCCCCACCAACAAACCTCTCTCAAATCTCTATACATTTTGCTAGAAACGGGGTGGATAGAATAAGAAGTTTGTTATGGGCCTCATCAATGATCTTTTCTATCAATCCATTAACACTCGATACACACAACCTACCTTGGTACCTAAGGGCACTATTTCCTCCTTGGGAGAAAACCTCCACCTTGCCCTCTTTCACCAAGGCATTCATTCTAATAAGGAGGGATCAAGATCTTCTTTTGCCATCACCTCATCAACCAAAGAAGAAAGAACCATCCACAACAAAAACATCACCATTACGAACCTCCTCCAACCTAACCCCCAATCTAACGAACCGATGCACATCCCTAGCCATGTCCTTATCACCACCATCAACATGAGCTAGGCCACCCATGGACAACATATTCAAGGCATCCGCCACCATATTAGCCTTACCCAAATGATAATGCAGGCTAATGTCATAATGTTTAAGAAGTTCTAGCCACCTTCTCTGCCTCAAGTTGAGATCTTGCTGAGTGACGACATATTGCAGGCTCTTATGATCAGTGAACACAACAACGTGCACCCCACATAAGTAATGACGCCAAATCCTTAATGCAAATACCACAGCAGCTAGTTTAATATCTGGAGTAAGGTAGTTCTTTTCATGCACCTTGAGTTTCCTAGAAGCTTATGCTATGACCATACCATTTTGCATTAGAACACAACCCAACACAACTATAGAAGCATCACAATGTAGAACAAGTCCCTCTCGCCCATCCAGTAGTGACAATATAGGAGCAGACACAAGCTTCTCTTTCAAGGTTTAGAAGCTCCTCCCACACTCATCTGTGGTCACAAACTTGTTCTTTTGAGTCAAATTTGGCATAGGAGAAGCAATAGAAGAGAACCCATTTATGAATCTTTGATAATACCCTGTTAAGCCTAAGAAACTCCTAATGTCCGACGGGGTCAATGGTCTAGGCCAGTTTCTGATCACATCGGTCTGCTTTAGATACATTTTAATGTCACTCCACCGACACCATATGTCCTAGGAAGGCAATCTCCCTCAACTAAAATTTACACTTTTCATAGTAAGCATATAATTTTTCCTCCCTCAATCTTTGCAACACAACTCTTAAATGAGCCATATGCTCCTCCTCACCAGGCAAATAGATCAAAATATCATCAATGAATACCACAACAAATGAATCAAGGTAGGGTTTGAAAACACTATTCATAAGGTCCATGAAGATGGTCGGTGTAGTGGTCAACCCAAAAGACATCACAATAGACTCACAATGCTCATATCTAGTCTGGAAGGCCATCTTTGGAAAATCACACTCCCTGCAAGAGGATACTTGTTGTTGATGGTTGCCATATTGAGTTGCCGATAGTCAATGCATATCCTAAGGGGCCCATACTTATTTTTCACAAACAATACCTTTGCTACCCAAGGTGATTAGCTAGGCCTAATAAACCCCTTCTCAAACAAGTCCCTCAATTGCTCCTTCAACTTCGCCACTATCATATAGTAAGGGAGATAGAAATGGGTTGAGTATTGGGGAGGAGGTCTATACCAAAATCTGTTTCCCTTTTGGGAGGAACACCAGGAAGGTCAATTGGAAGACATCAAGAAACTCATTTACAATCAGAACTGACTCTATAGGAAGCACCTTGGACTCCATATCCCTAAACCTCATAAGATGATAAAGACACTCCTTACAGATCAACTTACAAGCTTTAATGCAAGAGATAAACCTACCCTCAACAACCACTTCATAACTCTCTCACTCAAGGACGGGGTTCATTTGGGAATTGGAATTTGACCCTATAGGTCTACAATCAATAAAGCATAGTATGCATTCAACCAATCCATCCCAAGAATAACATCAAAATCAACCATGTGTAACTCAACAAGATCACAAGGCAATATTTTATGCAAGATGCAAAATAGGACAACTTCTATAAACTTTTCTAGCAACTAGACACCTCATATAACTCATGCAACAACTCGAGGTCAACATGGAACTTTTTGGCAACAAAGGGTGTAACAAAAGAAAGAGTGGCACCCGGAACAATCAATGCATACACATTAAACTCAAAGATTTTCAACATACAGGTAACGACACCAGGGACCTCATCCACCCCTTGCCTCCCATGCAAAGCATAAAACTGATTATGCCTTCGAGCACCATCTTGTCGGCCGCCTCTCCCCAAAGGAATTGAATTAGCAACTTGTGGACGAACCTCTTTTCCCTTGTTTCAATTTCAAGGGCAATCCAACTTTTTGTGATCCACTTCCCCACAACCATAGCATGCATTAGTATTTCTAAGCATGGGCCCTTATGACCCTTACAATACTAGGACACATCTCATTAGGAGTCACAACACCAATACGTTGGGTTCTTGGGAAGCCATTGGCAAATCCATATTAGAAGCATGAGAATACCCTTGGCCTTGGTGGAGCCGGCCACCCCTTCGGCTTTGGAACTTGCCATTAAAATGGACCCTTTTAGCATCATCGCCCACTCTGTTGCCCAATTACACTTCTTATATTTGCTCGGCATAGGTCATCAAACATGAAAACTCCATGTCACTAATCAACATGGTGGAACGACACTCCTCACTAACCAAGTTGGGCACATCCATCACAAATTTGTTCATCATAGATCTTGAGTCGGCCACCAAATATGGAGCCTGTTTTGAAAGTTGGTTGAACATGAGGGCATACTCCCTCACACTCATAGACCTTTATCTCAAATTCATAAATTACACCAACTTTGCTTCCCTAAATTCAAAGGGAAAGAACTAATTAAGGATGGCCACCTTGAACTCCTCCTAACAAACCACATAGTTGACTCCCTTCTCTTCCTTCTATTGGATGTACCATATTTGAGTTATCTCTTTGAGTTGGTAGGCCGCCAACTCTACCTTAACCTTTGACCTCACACCCATGATAGAAAAAATCTTGCAAGCCCCCATTAATGAATTCTTGAGGGTCCTTACTCACCTTTGACCCATAGAATTCTTAGGGATTCATCCTCATGAAGTCTCTCACCCGAGTGGCCAGTGTTGGAGCATGATGGGCTTGGGCTCCTTGATTGCATTGATTAGCCACCACTTGTGCAAGTAAGGTGAGAGCATCCCTAAGCTCTCCATTGGCTGGTTGCTCCCGTGCATGCAAGCTCATCTTCCTCTTATGCTAGGCATGATCTAGCGTAGCAAAGAACAAGTATTAGGGGAGGAAATATTACTTCAACTCTATAATGATACTTAAAACACGAAGAAGGGAACCATTTCCTAAAACTCATAGCCTCCTACTCATAGTTGTAGTGCATAACACAACGATGAATACGACTCTAATTAATGCGGTGTGTTAGATCCTGAGGATCTAACAACCTAGTGTTTTGATACCATCTTTGTTACAACCCAAGCTTAAGGCCTAGACGTGACCGGTGAATGGGGGACCTAAAGGAACCCTAAACAAGCCTCATAGCATATCATTACACATCCTTGGTCGTGAAAATAATTAAAATGATAACTTGAGATAAGCATAAATAAGGGAATTGGGACTACGAGTAAATTTCCATATCATAACATAAAGCAACAAGAGAGTCAAGACTCATAGCATAGATACATAACATGTCCAACAACAATTCTATTACATAGATAAGAGCGGGGGCCTCGAAATTAACTGGGCTTACCCTCATATTTAATATATAAACAAAGGCAAAATAGTCTTATACATAGCAAGAAATCATAAGTAACGTCCCCGTAATGGAGGATTCACCAACAAGCTTAAGATACAATTGTTCTAGCCACATGGAGGAGGAGAATAATCAAGGGGTACATTGGTTCCTATATGGTTACATCATGTAGGTATAGAGTATGTGTTAGTATGTTTGAATGTACTAAGTATGTAGGATACAATGCAACAATAAATAAGCATCATAAACAAAATGCATAATAATACTCAATAGGTTGCATAATAGCATGATGGTATGTATGATTGATGCTTACGTAAAACATGCTTACATAAAACATAATATAAGTGTAAGAAGAGACCACTAGCATATTGGTGGATCGTCACACCCTATCACCCTTGGTGATTGAGGTACAAACCCATTCATTATTTGGTGGATCATCGCACCCTACCACCCATGTTGACTGGAGTACAAACCTACCGACATGGTTATCAAGGTATAAACACCTCGACATGGTTATCAAGGTAAGAACCCCTTAACACGGTTACCCGGGCGCAACCCGGAGTAGGACTTGGTCACATTCCACACTATATAGAGAATACCATATACATATATTCATTTCATCATCATTTCATTATCATATAGTCATTCAACTCATAAGACATGCATTGGACCTTCAATTCCTCAAGAACCTATAGCCAGACATTTTATCAAACACGTAGAGGTGTGTGTAATGTTATTGTAAAATTATGCAATTCAAGAATGTTATCATGCTAAAAAATTCAATTTGAAACCCTCAATAGATACTTGGTAACTCCCTCAAGCAATATACATCAAGGCCCTTCATCAAATCTCGCATTAGATCTTAGATTCACAGCACAAAATATTGTAAAAGAGTCACAATTCCATAAACACCAACATTGTGTGCAGTGCTTTTCGTAATAATTAAGACCCATTTGTAAATAAACTTAAATCATGCAATTTATGATAAAAGGAAGCTTGGGCATCATGGGTGAAAGGAACCCACGAAAGAAAACCACATACCTTAGCTTTAGAGATGAACTTGATGAAGATTGGAGATGGAGACTTGAAGCTTGAGAGGAAATCGTTAGATCCGGAGAGGGTTATGGAGACTTGAATTTGGGAGATGAAATATTGGCTAAGTATTTGAATGAGTCTTGAGAAATGATAAGAATGATATTAGGGTGGAAAATAGCTAAGTATAGGTATATTCACGTTTGGGGACACTTAGGCCCAAGAACCAACAATCTTGGACCGCACAAAAATTAACTCGGCAGAAAATGCACAAGTCCACATAACAGACCTGTCATGGAAATCAGATTTGTTCATCTGCGAGCCCAGGCCGCATCACGCCTGGGGCGCACAAACCTCATAGGAAATTGCATTCTTGGAAAATCAAAATTGCTAATCGGTTGCTCTTAAATCAGGGTTAGACCCATTTTCCACTCAATTTGACCCCCTGAGCAAGAATATGAAGATGAATTTTCAATATCGCACAGTGATTTTGAGATATATGGAAATTACGATTTCATGCACTTCTAAGACATATTTTCGGGCACTCTTTGGGGCCGTTACGTCAAGAGTTCTCAAGGTATTGATGGTTTATTTAATGATTTATAAGTCAAGTGACTTGATGATGATTAAGGGCTTTGAAGTGTGCGTAACATTCTGCACCCTTCAGCTTGATGGGGTGTGTTAACATACTTACAAGTTATTGTTTCATTAGTTACTGTTTTACTATTCCAATGCTTACTTTGTTAGTTGAAGTTAGTTAGATGTAGCTACTAGTTAGTTGAGAATGAAGGATGAGTTGCATATTATGAGCTATCAAAAAACTTCTAGAATCTAGTTAGATATTTCACTCAAGCTATAAAAGCTAATGCACAGGGTTTCATTGTAACGAATTTTAGATTCAACATCAACATTGATGTAGCCATTGGTGATGCACCATTTGATCATTTTAAGGATTGCTTTGGACTCTGCTTTGTTGTTTGAACAGTTCCCAAAGTATTCTGCGTAACCTATGATTAGTTTTTGACCTTTAAACATTTGACGTTGATCCCAGGCTTCAACCTTTCAATATAAAAAGAAAGTTAGTGTTGCATAATGATTACTTTAGGAAATTGGATAGGTAGCAATATTTTAATCTGTTGAATGACAAGATTGATAATTTTTCTTGGATAGCTTTTATGTCTTCATATTTATGACTACATCTAGCTTTCCAAACTTCCCAACATATAAAGAGAAGCAAAGTATAAATAATCACGGAATGAACTATGTTTTTTCTTCCGCTCAACCACTTGTGAAAGATCAGATAATGAGAGAATTCTGTTGTGTTTTTATTGAGTAGAACTATTGAATATATACAAAGTTGTTGACAACAAACTACAGAAGTATAAGGAAACCAAACTTATCTATTCTAACTAATAGGGATCTCTATCACTCTACTTTCTTTTTACATAAAACTCAAACCAACAAACTACTTGATGTGGAAAAATCAATTTGTTCCTATCATCAAATGTTACAATCTATTCGATCATATTAATGGTATACCAGCACCTCCCTCCACCATCAATAATACCACTGCATATCAATCAGCACAAAATGTTGATTACCTTAAGTGGATACTGGAAGACAAACTCTTACTAAGTTAAACCTTATCATCTTTAACTGAGAAATCTTCCTTATGTGATTAGTTAAGATACTTCCTTTGACGCTTGGACTGCGCTTTCAAGTATTTTTGGCGTAAGCAAAAGTGCTCGAAGAGTCCAAACATCACCTTGCAAAACATGACTCTTAGTGACAAACCACTGGTGTAATCGCTTCGCGAAGCTAAGGCTATTAGTGATGAGCTTACTACGGCTGATACACCTGTGTCTTCTGATAAGTTCAATTCCACGATTTCTCGCTTACTTCCTTTTGATTATCATACTATCATTCTAACTTTCTCGGCAGAAAAATCACCAGTTTCATTTTCTGATCTTTCTGGTAGACTTATGGCTCATTAGATTCTCTTGTAGAACTCTTGCAACCCAACCTCCATTGATGCCAACACTGCACGCTAACAAACTTCCTCTGTACATCAGTCTCCTCAAGGCTCCCAAAAACACTGTTGCATCCTCTACTGAAAACAAGAAGTGGTTTTCTCAGTCTTGTTAGATCTGTGGACTCAATAATCATCAAGCTAAGTGGTTTTGCAAACGTTATAATCGTGATACTATGATTTCCCATGCCACAAATGTTAATGCTTCATCCAGAGATTGGTTTCCTGACACTGCTACTTCTCATCACATGACGCCTAATTTGTCTACACATGAAATCTTAGGGGAGTACAAAAGGCCTGACACTATTAAGATTGGTAATAGTCATGGTTTGTGCATTAAAAACATTGGTCACACTGTCCAATAACAATCAGTTTTATTTGAAAAATGTTTTACATGTGCCTGCCTTACAACAACAATTGTTATCTATTAATAGATTTTCCAAAGAATATCAATGCTCTTTTAAATTTGATACTGTTGGATTTACTGTGATGCATCAAACAAATAAAAGGTGTTGTTGAAGGGACCAGCGGATGACAGAGTTTACAGACTTCCTATTGCTGCACCTAATTGGCATGCTCGACTTGGTCATCCTCAACAATCAGCTATCTCCTTTATCGTTAATAATGTTTTGTTTGCCTAGTAATTCAATAAAGTCATCTATCATATGTGAAGATTGTTGTTTACGCAAGCATATTCAACTTTCTTTACCTGTTACTGGCTCTATTGCTAGTAAACCATTGAAATTGATTCATGGGGACCAGCTCCCGAACTTATCCTTTTATGGAGACTAGTATTTTGTTCGATTTGTCGATGAATTCTCTCGTTATTGTCGGTTATATCCAATTAACAAAAAAGTGAGGTTCTTTCTGCTTTTGTTGCCTTCCACAAATCATCATATCATATCATATATCATATTATACTAAAAGTTGGATTACAAAAATGTCCCTAATCATATTAAAAATGACCACTTTGTCTTAATCATTTAATTAACAATTTAACACAATTCACCTAATAAGTTATATTTTAGAAACTAAAATGTTTGTTTTCGATTAATTGGATAATGAAATATTTGTCCACTCATTTTTCTTAAACAGACAATAAATGGAGTAAATATGGAGGATTGTTCTTCTTCCAGCAGTTATTGGAGACTATACTTGTGTTAATTTTGGCATTAAATATGGAGGATTATTCATCTGTAAATAGTAATTATTACACAATTTATCTTTTATTTATTTTTGCTTATGGACTTCCTTTGATTTTAACAGTTTCATATTTTACTCCACTATATAAAGTCCGAAACATGTACCCTTTTTGTAGTAAGTTCATCCACATTTATGTTTCTGTTTTGTTCTTTTGAGATTCTATTGATAATAATAAGATTTTTTATTTTCTTTTATTGCACTTTATAAAAGCTTACAACAATTAGGTGCAAACAAAATTTAATACTACTATAAATTGAGACTCTCCAAAATTTATATAGATTTTTGAGGGAATGAATAGCTTCACCAACTATTTGAAACTTTGTGGATTGTTAAAAGAATCAGTTAGGGATAAAAGAAGATGAATTCTCAAGGTATGGAGGAAAGGATTTGGATTGTTGTTATTGATTACAATTTAAGAGATTATATGAGTTTTATATTACTATTTTCAATGTTAATTGATATGGGTACATGCACAAAGCGTGTGCCGACAGTCTAGTTGGTTGAAAAGCAATTTCAAACCAAAATCATTAATTTTAAATCATATTGGGGTGGTGAACTTTGTCCTGTCAATACTTATCTGAAGGGCAATGGCATTCAACATTACATTACTTGTCCCCATATACACCAACAAAATGGCCAAAATGAAAGAAAAATTTGACAGTTGGTCGATATCTACCACACCTTGCTCACTCATGCTGCAGTTCCATCCAGATTCTGGAACTTTTCTATGCATGCCTCTGCATTCTTAATCAATGTGCTTCCTACTCAAGTTCTTCAACATGTTTCCCCATTTGAGAAACTTCATGGAGCTCCACCAACTTATGAATTTCTCCATGTCATTGGCTGCTCTGTCTATCCTTAGTTACGACCCTACAATCAACACTAGTTTTCCTACAGAACTGCATCTTGTATTTTTCTTGGGTACACCAAGGATCATCATGCGTATTTCTGCTTCAATCCTCATGATAATAAAATTTATTTTAGTAGACAAGTTTGATTTAATGAAACCTGCTTTCTTTATAAGGAGAAAAATTTGTATTCCTCTATATTAGACACTACCCCAGAGCAATTTAGTTCCACTCCTTGTCTCACATAGGTGCATCAATACCACCACCTAACTCAATTGTCCCATCCTCATCTTCAACACTCTCGTCAATTTCTGTCGATTCTTCTACCAAGAATAACTCTAGTTTTCATGTATCATCTTCTACTGCAGCCCCAGATCATATTAGTTCCTCTTCCAACAAGCCCCTTCATATCCTACCAGCCCCTACTAAGACATCACAACTACTAGGACGCAGTCACTCTATGGTTCTGAGGCAAAATCCTGAAAAAAAAGGGTCATTTTCTTTCATGTCTGTTTTGGATGGTAAATTTCAATCTTCTCCTATTACTCTTTCGGAACACACATGCTACACAAAAGTCCTAAAAATGCCACCATGCAGAGAGGGTATGAACTCTGACACCATGTGAAAGATGACATAACTAAGAGAAATCCATTGTGTTTTCTATTGAGTAGAATTGTTAAATATATACAATGTTGTTGACAACAAACTACAAGAGAATAAAGAAACAAGACTTATCTACGCTAACTTATAGGGATCCCTATCCTAATTTATAGGGATTAATCTTTATCTCTAGCATCACTAAATCATAAGAGTATTTCTTATTCTTCACTGGTTGATGGTGATACCAAAAAATTTTGAGAAATAGTCTAACACACTAGTGGCTAAGTCCCTTTCCCTAAACGAATAATCAATATCTCAAGGTTGCCATCATTGCAACAAATACATTTTGAAGGAAAGAGGATTTTGTATCTTTGAAGTGCTTTATCAATAGAAGCTGCTTGTTTAATAACTTGTTCACAAAGATAAAATTGAAGCAATTCCCTTTTGCTATTGTGGTAAATAAATCATTTAATTTTTACTCATGTCCAGATGGAAATGTCTTCATTGGGTTCCAAAACATCAATATTATCAATTTAGAATACCAAATTTGCAAGAACAAAAGCATGCAATTTAGTAAAGTTCCAAACTCCATTAGTAATGAGGTCAGAAACTTTAACCTTTTTCGAATGGTAAGAACTGAGAAAATGATTGGCTAGAGGGCCTCACAAAGATTTCTAGAATCAAGGAGCTTTTTCCATATATGGGACAATGGCGATGCTAACATTTTTTTCAAAGGTGTTCATACTTTTATAATATGGGTGAATGATTTTTATATCAAGAGTATTCAATAATTAATATATATTGAAATATCTATATTTAACCTATATGTTCTAAAAAGTTTTCCGATGAAGGATGTTCATCTCACCACCCTCGAGTGAATGTAGTTCTGCCCCAGATATGGGATTGCTTAGCAGCTCCTTTTTTTGGGTGAGATGTAGGACAATATTTCTTTTCCAAATACTGTCTCCGAAGATTGTCCTTAGTTCTGAAATTCCACCAAACATTGGCACCAAGGCATGATTGTTGGCTTGAATTGAACTGAAGTCTTCCAAATCAGGAAAACATAGCTTTTTCCAAGTAATCTAGTGTTGCTGCTTTTTTCTTTCAATATCACTCCCAAAAAAAAAAAATTAGCCATGAGTTGTTAAATTTGAGTAATAGGCATGAACAATTTTTTTTTTAAAAATTTTTCTTATTTGGTTGGTTAAAATGTTACGAAAATATTTTCTCTAGAAAATAATTCATTAAAAATGACTTTCCGAGTAGGAAAAAATTGCATATGTGGCATTCCAAATTTATTATCTCCTTCTCATCTATCCAATCTCTCCAACCCCACCTCTTGACCATCTCACTTTCTGCTGCCCCTGACTCCCCACTTTGTATCTCATTTAACTTCATAGTGTTTGCTAGATTACATATGAATGCTTTTGAGATAATATTTTTGTGTTTATGCACCAAAAACTAGAAAATAAGAAAGAAAATCACCCATGCTCCAAGATAATACTTGTCACGCCACAGGACGGTGCCCTAAATGTAGTCGGCACTCAGAAATTATTGTAGGCTCTCAAGCAAATCATTTGGCTTTGTAACAATTCAATCAACAGTGAGGTATTCAATTTATAGCATACAAACTTAATAGTGGGCTAATCAATCATCAACTAAAAGAATATGTATAAATACCAACAATTCAACTCCAAGTGAATCTACTATCATTAGAATGGATTAGAAAGAAACTAGTCCAAGAAATAAAGACATTAAATCAATCCATCACTGTTTAGTCTATGAAGTCTCTACTCTTATCAATTACTAAGGATATGTCAGTGATAGGTCCAATGGCTACCTAAAAGAAATAAAATGCCAACACTCTAGGTACTATATGTCACATAGCTGAAAATAACAAGATCAACATATACTTAACTTGAAGTAACTCAACCAAGTAGCATAAACTAATGAAAATAAGCTTTGGCAAGGACTCAACGACATGCAATCAAACCAATCATACCAAGTACTATCATGACCTATTTGGGAGTTTCTCTAATCGAAAACCACCATCTATGATCCGATAATGACACAACAAAGCGATGTCATTGTCATATCCACCTAATACTTTGCCAAGATAAAAGACGAGTTACAATCATTAGATCCACAATTAATTAAATCAAGTCCTCTTTTGGGATAAAAACATCCAATTTTAACGATTCAATCATCTCCAACTCTAGCTATGTAATTTATTGTGTTTGAGTTATCATTTATTCTCACCCAATTCGTTGCTCGATACTCCTTCCAAGACTCAATATGCTCATAAATCTATTCAGTTCATCCGTTTAAATCCTTCAACTAGTTTCATTTCAATTCTCATCAATCAAACTATATTAACTACTCATGAGTTCAACTCATACACATATTTCAAAAAATAAACTCTATTTTTAAGATAATGATTTACACTTTAGATGATGACTACTCAGCCTTCATTCATAATTTAACTCATTCAAATTCAAGAAATTCACAATTCATGCTTTCAAATTCAATCAGCACATAGGGGTGGTAGGTTAAGTATATGCAATACTCAACTAGATTTCATATGAGATAATGTATAACCAATTACATTAGGTATTTGATTCATAAACATATCAATTTATGCAATAATATGCAAGAATTTACTAGGATTTGAGGATATTTCCAAGAACTCAGTCATGGAGAATTCAAAGACTCAAAGTAGACCATTTATTCTACTAAATAGGAAATAGGATATGTTGAAAAACTCAATTCACATTTTAGTTATCCTTACATACCCATAACAAAGATTTGAACACTCAAACATAGAAGATTTGACTTGATCCTCCAAACCCAAACTTTCTATTTTCTGCTTAGCTCTGGTTCTCAAAGTCTTAACATGTTAATGATGGAAAACTCGCTCTTAGAAACTGATATGGGGTTGAATTTTTCCTCGCAATGATGTGGGTCAATGGAAAAATAGACCAGAATGTCCCTTATTGAAACTGAGATCGGGTAAAAAATTTACCTGTCATGAAACAAGTCCCTATTGCGAACTTGTTCTGCCACTATTCATTTGTTTATAGAAACTTTCAATGGTGATTTATGAATTAAAATTGACCAGGTCCACAATTTACTGGTTAAGTTATGTTGCCCAAAAAAATATATTTCGTACTGCTTAACAAAAAATTACACAAAAGCATTTTGAACAGGTTTTTGAACTCCTTTCAGTAACCCTACTTGGTCTTAGCTTGAACGACTAGGGACAATAGGATTTTTAGGGTGTCACAACACGTTTTAGAAAATCATTTTTCTTTATACCAAACACACCCTATATATTGAATATATAGAAAGGATATTTTTAAACTATTTTCTGTCCCTTTGTTAAGATTCCAATTAAGTAGTACTAATTGATTTCTCAAATTAAGATCAAGTGAGATTTTAAATATTCCATATATAATTAGGTCAGCAAATAAAAGTTCATGGAATGGAATGAAGAAATATCGTAATAACGTAACTTGTATTTCTTTAAGTATCATAATGAAAACATCAATGAGATTTTCTGCTCTAGTAGTCCCTCTTACTAAAAATTTGATGGAAAGAAAGAGAGAGAGGGGGGGGGGGGGGGGGGGGACTATATAGTAATCAATTTGGATAAGAAGAAATTGTTCCAATAATAACCATCCTAGGATTATAAGTTTGAATCACCCAAAAAATAAAAGGAATGGAAGTACACTTTTGTATTTTAATGTTTCCCTTCATTGTATTCCAATGTGAGAATCATCATCGAAAGTAGCCAAGAGTTAGGGTTTTGATATAACAATACATGAAAAAAAGACTTTTAACAATCATTTCTTAACAAAAGGAACGACTCCACTCATTATAAATACACTTACAGTGATAAAAAATTTGCCGGCCATTATAAATATACATATAGCCACCAAATTTGTTTTTGATTATAGCAACCAAAATTTTTTCGGTCATTAAAAGTACACTTATAGCGACCAAATTTTTTTTGGGTCATTATAAATAAACTTGTAGTGAACAATTTTTTTTCAATCATTAAATACAAATTTTAATCCAATATTAACGAGGGTGTAAATTTAAGCATTAAAAAACATAACATTCCATTGTTAAAACGTATAGGTTAGTGTAAAAATATATTTTAATTACTATGACTAAGAAGTGATTAGACCGAATCATGTTATAAATATAACAAGTGACATTTTATTAATCATTCCATTATTCCGATAAGAATCCTCCATCTTTTATAATTTTGCTTATTACATAATTAAAAAATTCAATAAAAAAGAAAAAAGTATTAATGTATTATGTTCGATTAACTCCATCCATCATTTTTATTATAGTCAATTACATTAAATTTTAAAATATTGTAAAAGCATTTAGTTACAAATTTTTTCGCAAAACTTTTTTTAACAAAAATATTTTCTTGATGTGGTTTCAATATATGCTTTTATTTTGACAGATAATTTATTTGTATTTACTTCATCTTTTTAAATATGCAAGATGAAGTAGTTCAAAATAAAAATTGTAATGAAATAAAAAATTATAAATAGAAGTAATAATATTAAATATATAATTAATCTCAGGTAGAAAAAATATATAAATTTGGTAGTATGAAATTTTTTCAAGAGGATAGATGTTTGTCCACTTGCAAATTACCCCGTTCAATAGGCTTAAGCATCAGTATTCAGTAATAATATTTCTTCTAATAAAATAAATATATATTGTGTCGACCTTTGTTCATTATTGTTTGTGAAACTAATAGGTGTACACAAAGAAAAATCATTTGTTTAAGTTATAAAAGTATACAGCGAAATTTTACAAACACAAAATTTTAAAAGTTTTACATAATATATAATCAACTACTAAATTATTTAAGAAATCGTGTTTTTTTATTATTCAAAATTTAAGATGATACAATTGATTTGTATCTCATAATATTTTAATGATATTAAATAATTTATATTAGGTTAATACTATTAGTATAAAAAGTGAAACTAAAAGAGGTTGGGATTTTATCCATGAAGCAATGTCAAAAAGTCAATAAGTTAAGGTGCAAAATACAAAACAAACAATTTTATGTCTAGAACTAGAAAGCTCAACTTTCTTTTTATTTGGTTGTGAGAATAGAAATAAATTGTATATGTTATTGTAGTTTATCTTTGATTTTGCAAAAAAAAAAAAAAGATATTAGGAGTGTTATTAATAACCTTATATTAAGTTTTTATATTTGTCATTTGACGGATCTTTCAGTTTGAAGAACTCATCCTTAGAAAAAGTGTAAAGAAGTATAAGAAACGAAAAATTTTTGAAGCACAGGGAGAATGCATTTCATATTTCAAAAATTGTTATAACACATTCTAGTTTTTCTTTTACTAAGAGTTAAAAATATAATATCATACAATTTTATGTCTATATTTTTGTAACTTTACGCAATATCATTCTTTATAGTTAACTATGAAATTTAATATGAATATAATCAATTTATATATTTTTATATGTGCACATAATTGTATGTGTATGCGTGTGTGTATATATGCACTTTTGATAGTATAATTTGTGGTTATAATTAAGTTTTCATAAGTAGAACCGAAGGGAGCCTTAGAGTAACTGATAATGTTGTCTTTCATGTGACCAGAAGGTCACGGGTTCAAACCTTGGTAATATCCTTTAGCACAAATGCAAGGTAAGACTACGTATAATAGATCATTGTGGGAAAGGCCATTCCCCGAAAATGCACAGGCTTGCCTTTTTTTAATTGACTTAAATATCAATTAGTGAAGGAAAAATCCGGTTGGTGAAAAGAGGTATAATGACCGATTTTTTATCGTCGTTAAAGATTGTTAACGACTGGATTGCTATCTTCATTAAAGCTTTTTAATGACTGGAGTTTTGTCATCGTTAAAGCTTTTAATGATGAAGATTTTAACTGCCAGTGACGATGGGATTTTTACCGATGGTTATTTTCTAATAATGACTAGATTAAAACTTTTAGCGATGAAATTTCCCCTCGTTAAAGACCTATTTTCTTGTAGTGCAATCCAAGTATTTTAGGCCATTATTTGTTGATTATTATATTCCCTTGATTGTTTATAGAGCAAGAACGAGCTAAACTGAAACACCCTTCATGTGCTTCAGAATGCCCCATAATCATAATTTCCATATATTTCAAAATCTGTGCATGATTTGAAAAACCCCACTTCATATTCTCGATCAGGGCAAAAAATTGAGTGGGAAATGGGTATAATCGGGATTTTAGAAGACCCGTAGCGAAAAATAGTATTCACTAATTTTTAATTTCCAGTGTTTGTCCCCGCCAAGGCCAAGACGCGCCTAGGGCACGAACTAGTGTTGTTTGAACTCCGTGTCTGGTTTGCATCATACCTGGGGCAATGACCAGTGTAAAATTTTCCTTGGTTTCTTACTTCGTGTAACGGCATTGGGCTAATATCCCCATACCCATTTAAACATGAAATCTTCTATACTTAGCAATTTTTCAACCCTATAACTCACAAAACCCTCTCTAAACCCTCTCCTAGACTTTATCAAATCTGTCACTCAAATTCAAGGATTTCAAGCTTAATTTTTGAACTCTAGAACCCATCTCAAGCTTCAAGTCTCCTTCAAGTTTACTCCAAGGAATTCAAGGTTTAAGGTATGTGGGACTTCATCCATAGGTCCTTTCACCCATGGAGCACAACTTTTTCTTTTGATGGAAATTACAAGATCTCAAGTTGCATTAGCTAAGGGTATCTTTCATTCTGAATTTTGAACATGAATTATATTGGGGTTTTATCAATTATTGAATGATTATGCATGAATATCTATTCCAAGCTAATTCCATGTGTTGGTTTTATCTATTGAGACTATACATGATTTGAGCTGTGAAACTATGAACTATTATGAGGTTTTGTGATGGATTTCAAGATACCCTAAATAAGTGTTTTACTACAATATTGGTGTATTAAATTGCATTGAAGTTTACTCATCTTGTTTTTGAAACACCCCTTATGTACTTCGGAATGCCCCATAATTGTAATTTCCATATATCTCAAATTCCATACTTGATTTCGAAAATCTGACTTCATATTCTCGATCAAGGGGGAAAATTGAGTGGGAGATGCATATAACCCAGATTTTAGAAGACCCGCAGTGAAAAATATTTTTCACTCATTTACGATTTCTAGTTGTTGTCCGTGCCCTGGCCGTGACGCGCCAGGGGCGTGGAGCAGTGTATCTTGTACTTCGCGTCGCACTAGGGGCGGCGGACTAATGAAACATTTTCCTTGGTCATTCTTATTTGCCCAAGGGCATTGGGGTCATAGCCCCATGCCTACTTAAATGTTAAATCTCTTATATGTAGTTATATTTCAACTTTATATCTCACAAAAACCCTCTCTAAAACCTCTATAAGACTCTATTCTCTCATTCAAATCTAAGAAATTCAAGATCAACTTTGGGACTCAAGCATTCATTGCAAGCTATAAAATCACTTCAAGTTTATTTCAAGGAATTCAAGGTTTAAGGTATGTGAGTTTCATGTATTGAGTCCTTTTCACCCATGGAACCCAACTTTTTTACTTTTATACGAAAATTGCATGTCTTTAAGTTGTATTACCTATAAGTATCTCTTATTATGGATTATTAATATAAATTATGGTGGGTTTTATGAAGTACTGATTGACTATGCATGACCATCTATTTCCAAGCTTATTCCATGATTTGGTGTGTCCATTGAGACTATGCATATTTTGAGCTACGAAACCATGAACTATTATGAACTTTTGTGATGGATTTCAATGTACCCCGCATAAGGGTTTTACTATAAGATAGTGGGTTTGATTTTCTATGAGTTTACTCCTATTATTTCACTCTTAAATTGCATGATTTTGAACAAGTATCATGAACCCACCATGTGTTTGATAAAATGGTATGACAAGAATTCTCAAGTTATTGATGATCTATTACATGCTTTTCAAGTCAAGTGATGTCATGATGATTAAGGGCTTTCAAGAATGTATTGAATTCTTGTAAAGTACCTATGATTTTACAAGATGTTAAGCCCTATTTCATGAATTTTACCTCTTGTAAGCCATACATGTCAAAGCAAGGGTTCATGTGTGATTATGATCTACTCTCATGTTCATGTTAGGATCACTTGCAGAGGCAAAGCATGTTTATGAGCTACTCAATTCATGTTCTTACAAGTTGTTCATGTTATGATTAAAGTATGATTCTTTCAAGTATTCCGTGGGATTTGACTTAGCACCGATTGGGGCTTAAGATGGGGGCTCGACTCAAGGGGCCCTTATATAAAGTCTTTAGTATCTAAACTATCTGCCACTATACGATTATAATTATTAACCTTGCTACTAGTGGATCCATCTAGTTCATGTTATCATGTTTGGTTTGCCTTGGCAAGTAGACCACACTTCGTCGGGGAGTGTCATGCCAGGTCACTTGAACTGAAGGGGTGTCAGGCCTCAGATTCCAAGTTGTAGCTGCTTGATCTATGTCGATTAAGGTCATTTCCCACATATGTATGATATATACTGTGTAAAGTGAATAATTTACAAGCATGATTTATTATGAGCGTTAATCATGCATGCCATACTAAGATTATATATCCACTGTTTTTGATTATATATTTTGACCATATTGGCTTATGTCTTGTTGCATTACATCCTGCATACTTAGTACATGCAAAGGTACTAACACATACTCTATGCCTACATGATATTACAATGTAAGAATTGGAGCTTCTTTTGATCATCATCCACGTGGCTAGTTCGGTCTTCAGAGATAAGCATTGGTGAGTCCTCACGTCCATGGAAACTATCTATATTACTCTTGCTATTTTGAGACTTCATTATGTTGAATACATGTTATTAAAAGGGTGAGCCGAAAAATTATCTTGGCCCCCGCTCCATTCCAAGTTATAGGTGTTGTTGGATATTATGATGTACTTATGCTATGAGCTTGACTCTTTTAGGCTTTAATGATTATCAAAGATCTCCCTTAGTCCTGCTTTCTTTCTATTTATATCTCTTCTCATTCTTTCTTTTTCTTTCGCAACCAATGATGTGTGAATGATATGCGAAGAGGCTTGTTTGGGATCTCTTCGGGTCCCCATTTGCCATGTCAGATCTAGGCCCCGGGCTTGGGTCACGACAAGCTTGTCAAAGCACTAGGTTATTAGGGGTCCTCGAAAATCCAACACAAAAACTAAATTAGAGTCCTATTTATGGTTGTGAAGCGCACCAAAACTATGAATGGAATGCAATGAGGCGCTTTAGGAAATATTTCACTTCTTCGTGATCTATATCGTGCTTTAGATATAAAATAAGACTTTTTTTCCTACCGAATGCTCTTTGTTCTTCTAGATCATGCCATTTCTAAGAGGGAGAGTAAGGAGAGCCCGTACTCCAGAGGAGCAATCGTTCCTTCCCGCGCCTCAAGTTCCTCAAGATGGAGGGTTAGCCCAAGAAGAGTTCTGGGATGGTATCACAATGTTTGCCCATGTTATGACCAACTAAATGAACCCAGGGGCCCAAGCCCCACATGCTCCCACTCCGACCTCAAGGGTGAGGGATTTCACAGGAATGAATCCACCGAAGTTCCATGATCCAATGCGGAACAGGATACCCAAGAGTTCCTCGATGAGGTGTATAAGGTGCTATCTATCATGGGGGTCAATTCAGAGGAGAAATTGGAGTTAGCGGCCTAACAACTCAAGGATGTAGCTTAAAATTAGTTCATCCAATGGAAATTTTAGAGGAAGATGATGATGATATTCCTTGGGAGGAGTTCAAAGCCGCATTCATCAACCGGTTCTTCCTTATCAAGCTAAGAGAGGCTAAGATGATGGATTTTATGAACCTTAATCAAGGTTCTATTAGTGTGAGGGAGTATGTCCACAAGTTCAACAAGCTTTCCAAATACGCAACACATTTGGTGGCCGACCCTGGCGCTAGAATGAACAAATTTGTGTTCGAGGTGTCTTACTTGGTTAATGAAGAGTGATGCACTGCAATGCTAGTGAGTGATATGGATTTGTATTGGCTTATGACTTATGCCGATCAACTAGAGGCAAAAAGCTTAGAAAGAGAAGAAGTGGTGAGTCCAAGAGGGCTCAATTTGAAGGTGGTTTCTAAGGTTCTACGAGTAGTCAGTTTCCTCAAGGACACAAGTTCCAAGACCAAGGGTCTTCCAATGGTCCAAACAAATGATTTTATAATGACATCCCATGATTCCAAGGTGGTAATGGTGGGATGACCCACCCTAAGTGCCAAAAGTGTGGACGAAGTCATGGTGGATCGTGCTTGAAAACTTCTAACGCTCTTTTTAGTTGTGGTTAAGTGGGTAACAAGGTAATTGACTGATGTCATGCTCAAAACAAAGGTATAGATGGTCTCCCACAAGGCCAAGGCGCTAATGCGAGTCCAAGAGCAAAGGGAGACCAACAAGGGGGTCCTCTAAAGCAAAATAGGTTCTATGCTCTTCAAGGAAGGCAAGGGGTGGAAGAGGTGCCCGATGTCTTCACCAGTGTGATAAAGGTTTTTTATTTTGATGTGTATGCATTGGTAGATCCTGGTGCCACTCTTTCTTTCATTAATTCTTTTGTTACCAAAAAGCTCCATATGAGTCTCGTATTGTTATGTGAACCTTATGAAGTGTCAACCCCTATTGGTGAGTCTATTGTCTCTAAAAGAGTCTACAGAAATTGTCCCGTGTTCATATTACATAAAGTCTTGCCTTATGATTTTGTTGAATTAGATATGATGGATTTTGATGTCATTCTTGTAATGGATTGACTACATGGATATTATGCTTCCATTTATTATAGAACCTGTATGGTTAAATTTCCTAATGAGCCCATCTTTGAGTGGGAAAGTCATGATGTGGTGGTCAAAGATAGATTTATTTCATGTCTTAAAGCCTAAAGGTTTATTTCTAAGGGTTGCCTTTATCATCTTGTGAGGGTTAGGGATGTTCAGTCCAAAGTCCTTCCTATTGAGTCAATTCCAGTGGTCAATGAGTTTCTTGATATCTTTCCCGATGACCTTCCCGATGTTCCTTCCGAAAGGGAAATAGACTTTGGAATAGACCTCCTCCTCGATACTCAACCCATTTCTACCCCCTTACTGTATGGCCCCAGTGGAATTGAAGGAGTCGTAGGATCAATTGAGGGATTTGTTAGGAAAGGGTTTCATAAGGCATAGCAAGTCACCTGGGGGTGCACCGGTGTTGTTTCTGAAGAAAAAGAATGGTTTTCTTAGAATGTGTATTGATTATCGACAACGTATTAGGGTTACAATAATGAACAAGTACCCTCTAAAGGATTGGTGACCTATTTGATAAAGTACAAGGGGCTAGTCACTTTTCTAAGATTGATCTTCGGTCCGGATGCTACCAAGTGATGGTGAGGGGTGTGATATTCCCAAGACGGCTTTTCTTGGTATGGGCACTTTGAATTTATGGTAATGTCTTTTGGCTTGACTAATTGATACTCCCAAATTTATACTCCTATAGGAATAGTAAAGTGGTCATTGATCAAATATAGAACTTAATCAGAGTTGAGGTCGATCCCATAGGGAATGCGTGAGAATATATCTATTAGCACCATTTTCAAATGTAATATCTATTCCCGAAACAAAAGTGCATAAAGTAAATATGGGGTTTTGGTTTTTTCAAGATAACTTACTAAAGTAAAACAATAAATGAGTGCAAAAACTACTAGATTTCAAACAATTTATTTGAAGCTAGGATTGTGTTCCCCATGACAACTAATGCAATACCCGAATCTAGTGGTAAACTCGTTCATGATTGCGTATATAAGATCTAACAAGTTATGTAACATCTAATTCACCTCTAATTCCCTCTTAAATGCATAGCATTCATCACCTTTCGGTCTCGGAACATCTTTGTATTAACCCTTGTTGTTAATTTCTGAAATACTCTCACCTTTCAATCTCAAGTACTTAGACTAGGTTAAAAACCTCGAATTTCCATCATAAAACTCTTTTCCTAATCAAAACATCCCTTTCGGGTATGAAAAGAATAAAGACTTACCCTAATACATCAACTCATCAAGGAAGAAATTATAACGAAGATTACTACGATATATACGCTAATAAATCCCGAATTTTACTCTATATTTGCCTATCTTATTAATTTGTCATGGTTCCCACAACCCTTGTTGTGGGTTTATCCTTACATATTCTAGAAATAAAACTCACAATGATACAAGGAATTCATAATAGAAGACTTACTATTAAAGAATCGATGAATCCACAAGTTACAAAATTTTAATTCAATAAGTAAAGTTCCAAAATCTTTTGAAATCCCTATGAAAATAATATTTTTCAATGTTTTCTATCTCTATCCATCGAAGGCTAACTAAAAACTAAATAAAATAACCATTTATTTAAATATAAAGAAAACCTAATTGTAATTAAAATAGGATAAATCCGTTGGCGTCGACACGGGTCATAACATGGCCCATATGACGGTAGACGGACCGTCAAACGATCCGTGTTGCTGTCCTTAGCCTCAACTTTGTTGCTTGTCCTGTACTTCTACATGCTCAGGCAAATGGCCCATGTGAAGTGCGATGACTCATGAGATAGACTATTTGTCGTGCCTTTACCAATTTCACTCAACTTCTTCCACACGCCTCCATGTCACCGACCAACCACCGTGGTTGATTACAAGGTCCGTGACGCGCACCGTCTGACCTCCCTTAGCCCATTTTGCTAGCATTTTGATGGTGTCCTCATCACATAATTTAGACGGTCAGCTGCATGACCCGTCTGACTCCTAATGGTCCGTGGGCCATGCCATCTCATGCCACTTGGCCAAAATCTTCCAACATTCGATGGACACTCCTTTCATGTCACTTCGATGAGCTTCACCATAACCTGTTTGACATCCCACGGTCTGTGACGCGTGTCGTAGGACTTGTCTTCACCATATTGCCGCTGCCATAAACCAAGTGTGAAGCCACGGTGGGCCTCACGGTCCGACACCCTCAAGAAAAAAAACATGGCAAGAAAAACTCTCAAGTGACAGTTTGTCCGACACCCTCCAAAAAGATAGTGTATTGTCCTCACTATGCCATGACACACTTAAATAAACATATGGAGGGATAGAACATACCTGGGATGCCCTAGGTGTCTTCAAGGTCTATGGGATCGGACCTCTCTAGGGTATCATCATCAATATATGTAGCACTCGGTCCAAAGGTGCTGACAGAGGCTCTTACCCGTATTGCCTCTATGGCTATCCATTCTCATTCGGCTCGTTAACCTGCTACTCGGCACTAGGCCTTGACGACCTTGTGCATCTATCGGTCTTCTTCCCTCTATTGGTCACCAGGAGAACTCTTTTGTTAACCCCGACATTTACGCTTGTCCTTCCTTCAAGGCTACTTTGTGGGTGTCGCGAGTGCCTCAGATGGGGCTAGTAGAATACCCCATATCTCATCCAGAGCCTACGTCACGGGTACATTGAATAGGTTCATCTATGACTCTGGAGGCGGGGCCAGTGCTAGCGTCTGGCACTATGCATCAACATAGAAATTTGGGTCTTTATATCATTCACTGTCCATATGTGATCCTTCATTTCATCTCCAGTCATACTCCCGAACATGCTATGGAAGTATCCCTCTAATGTGCTGACTTGGCTCTGCAGGGTGGTGATTTGGGTCCTAAGGGCATCGTCACATTGGTCCACTACTTGCTATGAATGAGACTTGACGATGTGGGTGATCTAATCTACTATCTAATCAATAACGGCCCGTGTCTGCCTTTGGTTTACCACCAATTTGGCCAAAAATTCATAAGGCACATTTGCGTACCCTTCTATACTAGAGGAGTTGCACCACTTCCCTCGGGCTTCTCAGAAGTCATGTCCAATGGTGGGGAGGTGGTATAGTTCTAAAATGGCAAGGGTTGCTGTGGAGGTGCAAATGGAAAGTTGGTCGGCCCTCTAGAGAACGTGCTCTACTCCTCATGAGCAGGTTTTGGACATACTTGATTAGGAAAATTTTGGCTACACCCTTGGGGGCTATCCTCTTGTCCAAAAAATAAGTAGTGGGAATACCAGCCTATTTGCACAGGGCATGAACCAGGCATAGGAAGGGCATGCCAGCTCTCTCATGTGACGCTTGGTCCTACATCTCAAAAGAAATGATTCGGCCCACATTTATTCCGAATCTGGACATTAGGCATGCTATAAGAGAAATATGCAAATGTTGGAGTGTATTATCATTTCATGTAGGTCCCAGCCTAGCTCGCACCACCGACCACAAGAATTTTGCAGTGAATGTCAACGATGCTTTGGCGAACGGACACTTGGGGTATGTAACCTAAGGTACCTCCGCCCCTGAATGTCTATTCGCTCTATGTTCCAACCCAACAATGCAGCCATTGATAATGAGTAAGAAGTCCACGCCGTATCCATAATCTACATGTTTATATCCATAAATAGGGCAACTGGAGGAGCTTGGTGATCTAACACATACAGGAACCGGTTGACGGTGGTTTCTGATATATTCACTCGTGTACCATACACCGTTACATGTGACCTCAGGACCTAATAAGGGAGACCTATCTCTTCACCTTTCTGAATTGGATACTCTCCACTGAGTTCAGGAGGCTAGTGGTATAATTGGAATAGAAATCAACAATGGCGGGCCCGTAGTACCTTGGTAGTAGCGCCATCCACCAAACATACATGAGTGAAAGGTATCACTAATTTCCAAGATTCTGTCAAGTTGGTCAATGATTACCCGAACCTTCGGAAGGACTGGTCGCTGTTTGAACCCCCTAGAACCTTTTGTAAGACAATTAGTGTAGATGTCCTTAGCGAATGGGATTGTCCATCTACCTATCAGAAAGACAATAAGTGCCCAAACTATTTTAGGGTCTATAGTTCAGGAGATTGCAAAATGAATGGCCTTATCATAGCTGTACCAAAGTTCGACCTCATTCGCCTGCTCTTCAGAGTTATGACGCTTAGCCTCCAGAGTTTGGCCCTAGTCATCCTAGTCTAAAGTGTTCTCTTATTTCGAGGCAACTGCCTCCTCCTTAACTCTCATGGAAGGGGCCCCCTCTTCAGACTGGAGAACTCTACAATAGCCTGATGCATGGGCTCAGTAGCACGAGGAGAGTGGGGGGAGACATTGCCTCTATAGAAAACTTCAGGTCCACCGAAGGAGTCATCACCAGAGTCACTCCCAGCCTTATTTCTAGATAGAGTTGGGGAGTCATGAAGGCGTGACACAGGCTTGTCCCTATCATTATGTCTAACTAATCTATGTTGTGGACCCATAGTACTTGCATGTGACACAAAGGAATACAAATTGTTAGAAATTATTGCACAATGCAGGTTGACGCACCAACAGGTACTCAGACTTCCCCTATTCCAGAAAAATGACAATAACACTTAAGAATGGCGTCACCCGGTCTATCATAGGGCCATTGAACTGAAGAACATGTAATGTTTACACTTAAAAAATGACATATATAAAATAAAGCAGGAGGGAATTAGGGGGACGAGACCCTAAACAGCCCGTGTGATGAGACACGGTCTGTGAAAGGGCTCGTTTAGGGACACTTGGTCGTTGAGCTAGCAGACGGCATGGCACAGACCATTACTTGGTCTGTGAGCCATGATATAGGTCATTAGACAGGATTTCTGGCCTCCCTTCATTGATTCTTCAACTCAATATGCATATACACACAAGTTCATGCCAATTCATCCCACTTTAAACATGATCTTATCAACACAAGAGCACATATAAACCAATTTCCCTATAAATCATGTCAAAAAGCAACAAAAATCCTCACTTTTCATGTTTTAAACCTTAAGAACACAACAATGGTTGTTTTCACCACTACATGCATGCCCAACATCAATAATGTAATTTATGACGCTTTAAATCAAGAAAGAACTAATCTTTCACTAAGATCTATACATGCAAGCACCAAAATCAACATTAGAGGAAAGAAAATTTAGGTTCTTACTTAGTGAAAAGCAAAGAGGAAGTCGAGTTGCTTGAAACACTTGATACCCACACTTGGTTTAAGATATAAATCATGTGATTAACTCACAAATCTTCACAAATAAGATGGTAATTTGTTGGAACTTTGGAAGGAGAAATAGTAATAAAGAGAGAAAGGGTCGTGGGTTTAGAGAGAGAAAGGAAAGTTGGAGAATGAATTGTCGGGGTTCAAGAAGAGGGGTTCAAAATAATTTTGGTCAACAAAGTTGATCGGTCAAACACTCTACACAGACGGCCACATGGCCCGTTGCACATGGAATGGTCCATTTGGATCATTCATCCCACCTCACTTAGGACAAACCACCACTTACCTGAACCTTGGTTGACAATGCAACAACGGGCTAACAGGCGGGTTGTGACACTTGTCATGGACCATTAGGCTCTCTATGGTCCTGCACTCGATGACTTGTGGTCAAAATTCATGCCAGTGTGAAGGGATAGCTCGTTACACGAGTCGTTAAGATTCTCACGGGCCATGAAAACTCATTGTGTGTCAACACTTGGTCCTTTCGGTGAGCTAGCATGCCTTACTTTCCATACAATGTCTATCACAAGCCGTGGGGCATGACATGGCCAGTACATAGGTCTTGTGTCAGTACTTGGGTAGGTTTTTGGCCATTTTATTCTCAAGACATGTTTTCTACCATGTGTGCCCTCACAAATCCAGCATAGCACCTATACTCACCTAGAAACACAAATCAAAAACAAGAAAATGGATGACATACAAATACT